>JAVCKT010006167.1:0-17762 GCA_032273925.1 Rhynchotus rufescens | reverse complement strand
GGGGGGACACGGTGCCTCCCGTCCCCGCCGTTCCGCCCCCGTGGGGGGGGGTCGCGGCTGCGTCACGGTCCCGGCGCTCGGTGACGCGCGCCCCGCCGCGCCAATGGCGGCGCGCGCCGCGTGACGCGCGCGTGAACGGGCCGCCCCCCCCACGGTGCGTGTCCCCCCCCCACGGTGCGTGTCCCCCCTCCCCACTTTTGGGGGTATCCAGCCCCTGGACGGGAGGGGGGGCGGGCAACACCGCACACCGGCACTGGGGGGGGGGGGGCTGTCCCCACGGGGAGGGCGCCCCCACGCGCGCTATAAGCGGGGAAGCGCCCCCCCCGCCTCCCCCCGCGGCGCCGCAGCCGCGTGGCACGGGCGCCCCCTGGCGGGCGCGGGGGCAGCCGGAGCCTCGCGGAAAGTGCGCGGGGGTTGGGGGGGTCTGACCCGGGTGTGTGTGTGGGGGTCTGACCCGGGTGTGCGGGGGGGGGCGGGTTACTGAGGCGTGGGGATTTGGGGGGGCTCCGTGCTCTGCTGCTGCTCCCGGCGGCTCCGGCCACCCCGAGGTGCCGGCTGGAGAAGCCCGGAAAAGCCCTGAGGGGCCTCGTGCCAACGCGCTTATCCAGAAAATACGTTTATTTTTTGAAAAAATGCAAAAGGGCAGGAAGGTTTCACAGCCCGGCTTGCCGAAAGCGGCAGGGGCAGCCCGCGCCTCTGCCGTCTGAGCCCGTTTAGGCGTTGAAATGCTCGCACCGCGAGGGTCTCACCGCGAGCAGCACGGGCGCGTGGGGTGGGCAGCCGGGCAGCCCCCAGGAGCCCCCCCAGCGCCCCCACGGATAACGCTGGGGGAGCCCGGGGAGGCTCAGGGAGGAATTCCATCCCGGAGCAGGAACCGCTGCTCCCGCGCCTCGCTTCAGCGGCCCGCAGCGCGCCGTGATACGCACGCTCCAGTGTTGGAGGGCGGTTATCAAATTCCTGATTTTGAATAAGAAAGCTGAAGCCAGGTAGGCGCTTTCCCGAGCAAAGGGGCCGGTCAGAGCTCTCACACATGCAGAGGGGCCGTCCCCTCGATCCGGAGGAACAGAATGGTTGAGGTGGGAAGGGATCTCTCCAGATCATCCAGGCGGGAGGCAGCTGGCACCTCATCTGACTTGTGTTTCTCATCCTGCTGCACTGAAATTTTACCAGCATTTTGGATACTGCAGGCGGTATTGGCGCATTGGCCAACAGGATTTAGCACTGTTCTATATGTACCACGTTTCATTCCTCCAAAAAGTGCAGCTTATAACCTGTTCGCCTTAATCTGTTACCACTTACAGCTCAAAGAAGGAAACTAAGTCGGCAACGCTCACTATTCTTTGTCAAAGACGTAGTTAGGAAGGAATTCATTTACACTCGGTGTATTTGCTAAAGGAGCAATGCTGGCCACGCTCTTATCTTACAATCCTTTTCTTAGTGTAGGACACCTGCACATTAGGTCCCACTCACTTGAAACAAGAGGACACATCGTTTCCAGGCAGATTCCTGACGTTTATTTTTTTTCTCCCATTCGAAGGATACACAGGAGTTTGATCATCATGCCTTCTGTATCAATGAAGCCTTATTTAACCAACATGAAATTCTTCTCACGTCTCTTCCCCTAATTAATGCACACTCCATGGATGATTTATTTTTTTCCTTCTGCCTAAAGTAGCAAATAGGACATTATTAGCAAAGGCGTACCTGAAAACTGAGTGCAGATTGCAGAAGAATATGTCCTGGGAATATACCCTCAGAATGTGTAAGAATGTGCAGCTGAGGAAGAAAAACTGATTTAAAAAAACAAACAAAGAAACAAACAAAAAAACCCCCCAACTTTGGCTGTGCCTATGTTAGGTGGCAGTTAGATGCACTGGGCCCAGATCCATAGAGGAGAGCAGCAGTTTTGGGGTCTCCTGCATCCAAACAGTGGGGTTGCTTTGGACTATGTTTTGTCCGTCCCCCAGAGGCTGAGCATCCTCACTGTGCTTGTGTCTCAAAGCTGCTGGAGGGTCGGACCCCACAGGTCCTCCAAATGTTGATGGTGATTCAGACAGAGGTGTTTTCGCAGCTATTTTTGCTAAACAAAATTATATCAGTGCTGTTGTCATCACTAGATAGTAAAAGCAGCAGACTGGAGTGGATTGGCGGAAGCAAAAAAAGTTCTAGGAAATATCAGAAAACTGATGCTATATTGAGAAGCACAGTAATTCCTGAAAAGTTCTAGGAATGTCCTTCCTCCTCTTATGCATTTCTTTCTAATCCTTTATTCACAGGGGCTATTCACGATGGAGAGAGAAATGACAGGTAAAGCCACGATGTTTTTTCTTAATGAAAACAACTCTCTGGGGGACATTAAAAATTAAAATGGATGTCCAATGATGTTAAACAAAAATTTAAAAAGAGCAATAGGCCGTAGCAAAATGAGAATCAAGAAGACTTCAAGAAGGAGCATTTCCACTAGGCTGGCAATGCAGTGCATCCAGTGCGGATGGACAGCACGGCCTGAGAAGCCTCAGACCCCTTGGTGGGAAGCTCCGGTCTCTCCGCAGTCCTATACAAAACAGTCTTGTACTTTTGCACATTTTTTTGCACTTTTTTTTATTATTATTTTCTGCTTGGTAAACATGGAAAGACACAGCCAGGCCCCCATCATCTATAACCTTCATAGTATTTTTCACTGCACTGCTAAAAAAAAATTGTGCTGGAAACAGCTGATAAATATGTCTTAGCTGTTCTCCACCCCACAGGTTGAACTTCTCAGCTCATCTCTAGGAGCACATTTTGGGGAAGTTGAGGCTGTTGTGCCACTTTCCCTTCACGTTTCTGTTGTGCTCCTAGAGGCTGCTCAGTGCAACCGTGGGCTCCATCCCTCATTTCCCTTTGCAGCAGAACGGGGTGAAGATCGGTGTGCTGGATTTGTTATGACCCTTTTCTGGGGGGTTATATAGCTCACTAGAGAGCTCCAAGAGCCTGAGGAGATTCTGAGTACCATCGCTCAAGTCTTATTTCAAAACTCTTTTCAAAGACCTGTCTTTCTCATGCATGCACAAGGAAGTCCTCTGATACCTGCATATCCTGGAGTTAGCACTGATTTACTTCCAAGATCTTCTTTCTTGTTTGATACCATTAAAAATTATTATACTTTGCACTTGGATAGACTCTGAGCATTACTGCAGACAAAAGAGACTTCAAAACTAATGTTCTTCAAATAAAATGAAAATCAGTTATTTAGAAAATGATCTTTCAAAGATAAAATGAAGAAATCTTTGTGCTTTCAAAGTACTACAGTTATATTATTTTCCCTCTGCCAGCTTTTACTGGAAAGATGTTTTACTCATCCTGGGAAAAATGTCAATGTTTGGATTAAATCCTGGAGTGTTTTGAAAAGGTACAGTTTAAAGTAGGCCAAATTATCAGAATTTTCTGATGATACTGCCAGTAGCTTTTTGCAATTCTGCTGAGAGAGTGTGTGCTAGACGGAACAGTAGCGTCCAACATGTGCATTGCTGCAACTATGGGCCAATCCAGAGCTCAGGGCACCAAGCAGTGTGCACGAATCTATCAAAAGACAGATTCCTGCCAAATCTAGAGCATTTAAAACCAAAATGCAACAGTAAATAGCAAAAACAGTATTTGCTGTCAGTGGGAGAGGTGGTAGGATTGCCCTTTCAACAAGATCCTTCAGGTACAGGAGGCAGCGGAGGTCTCAGCAGCTGAAGACCAAGCAGGGGCTGCAGCCCCTCCTGAGCATCACCTGAGCATCCCCATAGAGCTGGGAGGAATCCTGCTCTCCTGCAAGCCCAGCACAGCCATCCCACCCTGAAAAGGAAGGCAAGGTGCAGTCCTGGCACCCTCCTCCGTTTCAGTTCACCTGCAAAAAGTAGTTGTGCTCTATGACTGAAGGCAGCCCTGCTCTTCTGCTTCAGCCCATTATTTAGCAACACTGGTCCCTTTTATTCAAATGCAATTAAAATGAACTTTACTAAGTATCTCTGATCATCTGGGAGAAGAGGAGAAGGCTTTTTTTTTTTTTTTTTTTAAGTGACATTTTCCATCTGTATTTGAGAGCTGAAACTCTCAGCTCTCCTACCCACATAGGAAAGACAAAGCCCCAGTGTTTCATGACTCATGCGCTCATGCAATCCCAGTTGTACATGACTGATAGGGTTTTATTGCCGATTTTACTTTTCCATGTTTTGTTTATTCTACAATGCATTAAGCTCATGTGGGAATACTCCAGTGGATTTCAGCATTTTAATCGGGAGAGCTAGAGAAATACATCATTTCAGATTTAAACAAGCTGTCCTGCATTTGGAACAGTAAACTGTAGTATGAAAACGCACAATGTGAGCTAACAGAGAAACTGGGTTACTGTTCATTCAATCAGAATTGGATTTATAGAGTCAAAGACAGAATTTAGATTCACCCAGAACATAAGAAAAGTCATGGCATTTTGCCAAGTACTGTCTGTTGCTGATGTCAGAACATGACTCCTGATGGAGTCAGAGCACATTTCCTTTTTGATTTAAAGTCGGTTAAGTGGTGAGAAATTAAATATATTCTTAGAGAGAATCACTCTAGTACCTAATTATCCTCACAGTTGAAAAAGACGCATAATATTCCTAGTCAGAGGGCATGTTTACACAGAGCAGATTTGTTTGTACTAAATGCAGTTGCTGTACATTGACATGATATATACCCACAGGATACAATTCTCAGCAGCTCTCAGAAGGTGAGATATACATATTCTGTGCTCCTGTTTGAGATTGCCCATGAAAGTAATGCTTAGAAATGTCTGGGCAGAGGCACAACGTAAATACTTCAGCCGGCATCCCTCGCTGCTGTACACCTCACCCAAGCTGAGCTCTTCAGGTCCCCTGCCGATAGCGACTGGCTGTGATGGGAGGTCACTTTTGTTCTCGCTGCTCCTGGGGAGCTCAGATTGTCTGGATTGTCACATTGTCCCCAAACCGTTTGCAGCTGCACATATGTCAACAGCCAACACAGGAACGGAACCCAGCACTGGAGGGCAAATTGACAGTGGACCATGCAAGTGGACCCACAACCAAACCACACTGGAGCAGAAGGATGAGCGAGTCCTCTTCCAAGCAAGCAAAAAAAGGAAGGTCCCACAGTCCATTTGTGCTCATTAGGAGAGACAAGCAGTCTCTCTGGTGGCCCCAGTGTGCCACCATCTGAAAATCATTTTTTACGACCTTAGCCAACAATAATTTTTCTGGTACCCACCAGGCACTGCCACACTGGGCCAATGTTCACTGCTCTCCCGTCTGGCTTCTGGCCCTGCCTTGGCATTCGCGAAATGGCAGACAGTCAGGAAGGATCTGTTCTGGTTTTTATATTTCTCATTCTCCAGCCAAGCTCTCACCCAATAAATAATGTGTCAGCCCTTTCTTCTTCTGTTTCCTTAATCCTTTCTTTTTGATTGCAGGTCATTTTCAGGCATCTGCATGTTAATGCTGGAAGTTGCAGCAAGGCTCTGGTTGGGAACCACGCTGCTGTGATAAATAAGGATGTACTCATGTACTTTACCAAAGCACCCACCCAAACCACACCTGTGGTCTGTGTCCTCTCCTGTTAGAGAACAGTATTTAACTACGGAATATGGAGAATAAAGAAAACAGTCAATTTTTGAAGTGCACATCAAAGCAAAAATAAGATATCCTGCATAAACTTATTTTTTTTCCAGGTAGGAAGGGGAGCACATCCTGAGTACAAAAAGGCATTATTTTCCCATGCAAAATTTATCTTCCAGACGTGAAAATGCTATGGCTACCTGCCTGCCCTTTGCTCAGATAGGTGGAGAGCTAATTCTGAAGAGACTCGAGTCTTTGCTGCCACTGCTTTCACTGGGATGCCATAGGATCCCAAATGGAGCAGACTGCATCGATGGCCATTGCCTCTCGCAGCTGCTGTTACCACTCGCCTTACATCCAAGACAAGGCAGGGGCTGCGGGACTCCAGCCATTCCTCAGCATCACCAGCAGCAGCAGCATTTACTATTGGGAGACACGGGCCACTGCCACAGCTGTGATCCAGTTTTAGGATCTATTGCTACTTAAGTACTGCTACTCAGGGTGGAAAGTTGCTGCTTTCCTGTAATGCTGGAGCTCTCTGTGTTGCTGGACTGTAGTGCTCCTCACTGAACTTTGTCACGGAGTCTCACAGCTCCCGGAGACCTCAGAAATCAGCAAGACCTATGAGGCAGGAGCCTTTTCCCGACTGGGAAAGTGCTGCTTCCAGCTCCTAGTGCCAGCCCCTACCCCGTCTGGAGCTCAGCGGCAGCTCCAGCTTCGTCAGCGCAGAAGCACCCGGCCTCTTTGCCTCTTCTTCAGAGCAGCCCTTCCTGGCTCCCGCGTCCTGCTGAGCTCAGCAGCCACCCAGCTGAGCTCTGAACTGTAAGCTGGCTTTGTGCGCTGATAAAAATAGTAAGGCACGAATAATGTTAATGCTGAAATAAGGGCAAACCTTGCCTATCTGTTCCTTTTCTTTTTTTACTGTGAAGCTCTCCTATGTCTACAAGGGCAAAGACTATAATTCCACATAGAGAAGTGCTCTCTCAGCCATGGCACTGCACCGCTCCTACACCTCTTGCTTGTCCCTGGACAGGCCTCTCAGGCATGCAGAGTTTTGGGTGGACTCAGCTGAGGCAGACAGAGGCCTCCCAGAGTGTCACACCAGCCTCGTAGGAAGCATCTGAACTGGGAAAGAAGCCTTTATTTCCAGCTCTGATATTTGGATGTTCCCCATCACAGTGGATATCTTTTAAGACGGCTCCTTCTGACTTGACACGGAGCCAAAAATACAAAGAACAGTTTGTGAAATTTCATCCTTTTGAAACAGAGCCCCGAGCTCGCCTCCTGCTCCAACCAAAGCCTATCTTATCCTAAGCAACAGCCTCAGCTTACTGCAGGTCTGGATTTGAACACTGTCTCGGGTCTTTCCTGACATTGAGGAATTTCACTGTAGTTGTAGCTGCAGAAATGCAGCTGTGTGCCACAGTCCCATGAAGTGACCTGGTGAATGAAACTGGAGTGAATGGGCTATAAATATTATCAGTCCATTTTTTTTCTTTTTTTTTTTGCTTCTCTTCTCCTCTTCTGGAGATTGGCCTTGCCTCTCAGTATTAACTCATCAGGGTAACATTTGTTTCATTTGCCACACACAGTTCCAAGTAACACTTTGCCATGGGAAACTTGTTATCCAAATGCAGAAGTTCAAAGAAAAATGTATATTCTGCACGCCAAATTTTGTTCTCCTTCCTACCAGACTAATGAGGCAGGGTTTTGGCTGTGGAGATACCGACCCTCATTGGGACACAATCTGTGCCTCTGCACAGAGGGCTCAGCACGTGCCCCCGGGTTATCCCTGAGCTGTGCTGGGCAGCTTATTCCCCCCAAAGTCCCTGCCCACAGTTTTGGGATATTCTTTTGATAAGACCTTGTGCTTCTGACCTGCCCAGTGATGGCAACATCTTACAAAAAAGCTCTCCCATGCTAGGCATAAATGCCTATTGGTCTCCCAACAGGGTATTTCACTGTAAGGAATGAGTGGTATATTAGTCCTTTTTTTTGCTGATTACATCACACTGTGTGCCTACTTGAGACAGATGATACATCTTTATCATTTTAAGTACCCAACATATAATTTAAGGCACTTAATTACTCTGAGAATTTGTACTTTGATTGCTATTAAGCAGCACATGCCCCATAAATGTTTTTATACCATGCACCATTCCAGCATCTATCTTAGATTACATTATCCACGTAGGTAAATCAGGAAAATTTTTAAAGCAGCTGAACCCCTGCAGGCGAAATGACTTCTTTTTTGCATTAATTGAAGTGTGCAGGTTCTCGTCGCTCACTACCTTCATCATCTTCACTTCAGTCTTGCAGAAACGTACCACTTTGTTACGAACCACACTGATGGATGTGCCCACAAACCAAACAAGATCCAATTCCACTGCACCACCCTCATAAAAATGCAGATCAGTAGACGTTGCCCATAGTTGAAGAACTGGGAGCTGGGAGGGAAGAGCTGGGAGATTTCTACGTGCACTTGCAGCTTGCTACTCTACTTACTGTACTCACTACTCTCATTGCTTATGTGCTTATGCTCTAAAAGCTCAAGAATACCCAATGATGTCCTTTAAAACACCACACCTGGCAAGTGCACAAAGCCGGGGATGAGGAAAACAACTCCCTGCTAAGAGCAAAATGGAAGTAGAGGTCAAAAAATAGCCTGGAAGTGATTTTGCCATTTTGCCTCTAATAAACTGTAATCCCGAGCTGATTTGTCTTTAAGTAGTCGTGGCATTGTTCCAAAGGGCTGCATGTTCCAGCTATCCATTTCCTCTGGTCTTTTTATCATGGCTGCAGCTGAACTTTTAATCCAGATCATCCCAATTTACCAGGCATGAGATTATTGTAGTGTGCAAAGCGAAGCAGAGAATTTAAAAATAACCACATTGGTAGATGTGAAGTCAGCTGCTTTAAGGCTTACTTAGAGGTTTATATGTCATTGACAAGCACTTAACTTCTAGAATGGGCCATTCAGTAAGTCTGTGGTGTGGGAATCCATGAAGTACAGATCCTTTTTTGTTTTTCATAAATCATTGTACAATGTGGAAGAACACGGGAAAACAAAACAAGCAAACAAGCAAACAAACAAAAATAGAGGCCTTTTCTTGATGAATGAACAGGTCCTTTAGTTTTACACGGAACATCCAGTAGTGCACTTGCAGACACTTGGCTCACCTTAGCTCAAAATATTTGTGCTGTGTACTTGTATGCTCTGCCATGCAGTGCACCACATTAAACCCAGGGTCCACAAAGCTGGAAGTGATTAAACCCAATCATGTAAAGAAAGGGTAGGTAACATTTCAAAAATCTCATTTCCTATTGGTTTATTTCTATTTACAAAATGCATGTGTGCATTTGTAATAAATGTGAGCAATTTTAACTACAGAATTAGGTCAAAAATGAGAGATTTTTCATCATCCAAGAGAAAGAAAGCAAATTCCCAAGGCAAGAAAAAAGCTTCTTGATCCCCAAACTTATCTTTTTAGATATGAAAATCATTTGTTTCTCAAATTATTATTTTTTTTTTAAATAGGCTTGATTCTCCCTTTTTCTTCCTGGAGAAGCACAACATGTTTAAGTGCAGTTCATAATTTCTCTATATCTACTAATGAAGAACACATTTGAGGCCTCAGACATAAGCCAAACAACTAAAGTCATATGGCAGCAGAAGCTGTTCACATATCTTAAATTTCTCTTATTCATCATCTCTTTTTCCTGTGTAAGTATTTTTATTATTTCCTAAGGAAAGAGTACTATCAACAGTCTTCCAACCCAAATTTAGAGCAAAGGGAGATTACTTCACATTTCTCTTGTGCTTTTGAAAAGAGACTCTTTAACTAATTTCATATGTTTTGGATTCATTAACAATTCATCACAAGGCATGTAGAGTTTAATGTACCATTTTGCATTTGGATATTGTTATCTTTTCTTCACACAGAGTATTAAAAAGACTGCCTACTCATCCCAGTTAGTACAAATGCAGCACGTTACTCTTAAGCATCTGGCAGGTTTTCCATCACTTTGTTTAAAATATCCATCGAGTGTTGCCCATTCTAATTCTAAGGAGAGCCAGAAACTGTAAGTAGGTGTTATTTAATTGTATCCATTAAAAAAAAAACGCCTCCGTACTCCAGAAGAAGGACTCAGGGTATTAAGCTTCTGTGTAGGTGATTTCACTTCTAATTCTATAGATTTTGACTGTAGATTTATATATATATAATAATATAACACATGTATAAAATATTATGTATGTAACACCATTATAACTTTTATCTATAGAATTATATATGTATGGAATATATGAAGCACAGAATCTCCTCACCCTGGTCCTTCATAAGCTGGCCAGAAGGAACAAGAGACCTGCTCCTTTAGAGCACCTTCCCTTTCCACAGGGTCCTGGAAGCGTTGCCCTTTGCTGGAGAGCTGGATAA
Source organism: Rhynchotus rufescens (assembly GCA_032273925.1). Classification (NCBI taxonomy): domain Eukaryota; kingdom Metazoa; phylum Chordata; class Aves; order Tinamiformes; family Tinamidae; genus Rhynchotus; species Rhynchotus rufescens. The sequence goes on along the minus strand of JAVCKT010006167.1, from coordinate 7,729 downwards.
CGTGGCCAGGGAGCCCAGTATCACCCACTGCATTTCCATGCAGAGCAAGGCACTGGGCAAGGTGACACGCGAACTGCATGGGCAGGTTATTTTGGGCAGCTCAGGCGAAAACATATCCATTGTTTAACAGTCCACAGAGTGACTAACCCTGGTGCCCATGCCAACAGTTGTCCTGTCCTACGCGCACACCTTGCATGGATGCAGCTCCTTGGGTTTCATCTGATATGTAAATATCAGTAAAAAGGCCATTTATAAACATCTCTCCTTCCTCCTCTCCTTCCTCATCCTGCTCCTAAGAGATCCCTTTCCGCAGGGTGAACTCTGTCTGTCACAGACATAAACCACATCACTCCAGGGCAAACAATAAAACTATCGAAAGGTGTGAGGGTGGTGAGTAGTGGAATGAAAAAAAAAATAAAATAAATAAATAAATAAATAAATAAATAAATAAATAAATAGAATGGGGGGGGCAGTTATTCCTATTGGTAGGTACAAAACTCACCCAGCATGGACTAGAGCTTCCAAACACACTTCTGCTATCCAACCTTCAGTTACTGAGTGCCTGCTCCTTCATGTAGTCATGGTTTTACCCTTGGTGCTCTCCTTCCACTACATTTTGGTCATTTCACTGATTTCAAAACTTGACGCTCTAGAGTCCCACAATCACAACAAGTTGTGCAGGGTCTGCAACAGCTATTTTCATAGAGGCTTCCTGCCATGTAGGGGGGTCCCAGTTTTTCCAAGGACACTCCTAGCCTGGAAAATAAGTGAGGACCGTGAACACAAACATACCATTTAGCCCCTCTGTCTGCCCCATCCGCAGTCACAAAACTGGGGACCTGGAGTTTTGACAGGATGCCTGGTCTCTGGCGTACCCAAATCCAGTGCCATGGCTATGGGAACATCTGGGGCTGTGCAATTTAAATGCCACCCAAGTACTGGAGTAACTGGGAGCACATCTCTCAGGAAAACACTCAGGAACAAGGTGGCATTTGTGTAGATCAACCTTATTTTCTACTCTTCTGCCTTTCTTCCTGGCTACTTCAGGAGCAATGGAGGGCTGTCATTCATAACAGTAATCTGGTGCCAATCCTGTAAAAACTTCCTTTTAACAGAGATAAGATAATGCAGTCTAACAGTTCTTTAACTAAATAGGATTAATTAGCAGGAAGCTGACTGCTTAATTCACCACTGACCTGTAAAACCTAGTAAGAATGAGGTCACTGGGAATAATGGAGCTATTTAGGAGTTTAGGTCAAACTCTAATAACAGAAAATACTCTTTAAAGATCACTCTGATATAATAATATTTGGGGAAAGAAAATATTGCTTATTAAGTAGAGATCTAATCTTTAAAATAGTGCGCTCTGTATACTCAAAAGGGCATTCTTTCCAAAACAAACAATTGCAACATCTAAGCATTGAGTATCAGTGGACACCAGACTTTGACACTCAAATCCATCAGGCTTTAATATCCTTTTTCTTTTTATATATATAAATATATATATATATAAAGCTAACCTTTTGGTGGCCTAAATATCTTGCAGCTCCATATTGTGAGAATCATATTTCATGCTTCATCATCATTTCTCTGTTCCTATCTTATTATTTTGATTAAGTTAAGGGTTTTTTTAAGACCAGAAAAAAAAAATAAGTGTGCATACACTTCCACAGCTCTCAATTTGCTTCCAGCTTCTATCTTCTTTTTTAGTTTTTTGACAATAGCTGTCAGTGACAGTTTGTTGTACTAATACATGTGTGCATCAACAGTATTTCTGCCCAAACTCTATTTCTGTTTTCACTCATGAATCTGTTGTCTTCTCTAAAATTATGCCCTGTCTTCTTACTATATTATTTAAAGTCAAGAATATCAAACTGGGTTTCAATTGATTTATTTGCTATAGGGCAAACCATTTTTCCAAAGAGGTAAGTGAAAGTCATTTGCAGATCAGAAATGCCACCTGAAACAGCCACTCTCAGAAGCTAACTGCATCTATTTTAGAATACTGTGATCATGTAAAATCCAGGCACAACCTCTGAGTTACAAAATAGTCAAGAAAATGTTGATTTTGACATGTCACGTCTATTCACATTTCTATTTCCAAAGAAGAGGGATGAATGGTTACCCATTAGCTCTCCACCTGGGAACAAAAAGATTTTCCTTTTTAATTTTTTCCTTTATTATTCCCTCCGTCTTCAAAGCCTTCATGTAGTAACTGGCTAGTGTTCACCCTCTGCCTGCCAAGGAAGCTTGAACATATTCCTTAAGATGGCCAGAAAGGTCGTTATGGTTTGAAAGAAAATATTTCTTCTACCCAGGAGCTCAGCACACCATGTCCCCATTTCTCCAGCCTGCTGCCAATACTGAGAAGCAAGATCGCTTTTCAAGCCTACAGCTCTATAACGAATAGTTTTGTGTGTCTACTACAAAAGATCAGGAAGTCAGACCCACTTTTTTACTTAATGCAGAGAGCCAGATTCTCAGCTGGTATAAGCTGAAATAGCTGTACTGGTGAGAAGAAAAATATACTGATTTACACCAGCCAAGGTTCTGCTCTACATAATATTTTTGCAGAGTAAATGGCATAAATCATAGAAACTGTATATCCTTTTTATCCTTTTTTTTTTTTTTTTTTTTTTTTTGATTTTGAGACCTTCTTCCTGCAACATACCCCAGGAAAAAAAATGTTGTCCTTGCTGAAGTGCTAAGGATTCAATTAAAAATGTGTTTCCATAAATCTCCAAAACTTCTCTAGCAGCATTCATCACAATCACCTCTACAGCTACAGAGACAAAAGCGATGGAAAGCTTTCCTGCCTTGTCTAGTATTGCTTTCATATGTCCAGTTTGGATGTATGCAGGGAGGGAAGAATGTATGCACACACACACCGATATATTCTCCTGTCGTATATGCATGCAGGTATTTAACAGAAATCAAGCTACTGCAATTGCCATTAATTCAAAGAGTTCAAATGGCTAGGTGATTGATCAGGAGAGAAGGAAAACACCTAGTCTTTGTCTTTTCAGTAATGTTGTCAGAAGCAAAAGTTATTGGTTTCGTAAAAAGTGCTGTGCATAGAAAAAAATGTTGCTGAGTTTTATTGAATTAATATATCTTTCAAAATAACAGGGCAGAAACTGTGTATCTTCACCTTTGAGCAGGTACTGTCAAGTGTTATTAAAGCTAAAAATTTACTGTGTTTGTTAGCCTTATATTGAAGTTCATATCTTCATATGTTATGAAGTTCATAACAGTCCACTGCTCATATAATATGGGGTATAAATGAAAAATGAATGATATTGGCAGTAAACTCTTTCTGCTTTGATTCCATTTTTTTAAAACAGGCACACAAATCACTGAACATTCACAGTGAGTAAACAAGTACTCCCACGCCATGAGAGAAGATAGTGATATGTACAAGCTGATAGCACAGATAGTTTACTTTGAACCTTAAGCTAAATAAGCATTTTCACTATTTAATAGATTATCTGGGTTTGCAAAAATGAAGGGAGCAGAGTGGAGTTGAGAGGAAAGGAAACAAGAAGAGAGGAGGGAATCTATTCCTCAGGACAGCAGTGACCATAGCAAGTCTTATATTGCTAGTTTGCTAAGTTAAATTCATTCAAGTGTGTAGATGGTCCAACTGGGTAATAAAACATTTAGCAGCCTATATAAAAACAGGAAACTAGGAGGATTTTCCTGAGAGGTGAGATCCAGATCAAGTGCTCTGCAGGAAAGGCTGTTTCCATCCCCTCCCTGCATCCCTCTTTCTTCCCCTCTATCCCTCAACAATCTTTCAGAAAAATACAAGGTTTCCAAACACTGGCCAAATCCAGTATTTTGAACATTTGTCCTACAAACCTTTAAGTAAGGCTTAAAATACTGGAAATAATCTAGTAGATTGGGCCTTCCCCGGGGAGGGAAGGGCCTGCCTGAATGCTGAGACTGAGCCCAGTCATCTCTGCCAGCTTGGAAAAGAGGAAAGAGAAGAAAGAAGTCTCCTTCTCTGGACATCTTTAAAACCCGCTTGGACGCAGCCCTGTGCCACATGCTCTAGGTAGGCGACCCTGCGTGTGCAGGGGGGTTAGACTTGATGACCTCTGAGGTCCCTTCCAACCTTGGGCATTCTATGATTCTATGAAGAAAGGGATCTCCCTCTGTAGTCTACCCTGCAGCACAGACAAAAAGTCAGAATACGCTTCCAGGATTTCCAGTTCCTACACATATCCCTCTGCCACTCTAATAAAAAAGAGCTGGCAATGGCAAGAGGTCTCACTGCTCCCTAACATGCTCCAAGTGCTAGAACATTCGTCCGATAGGATTCAGTAGCCTCAGAGAAAAGGCAGACCGTGCCAGAAGTCAAGCCAGCTCCACTGCCAACTCGCACTGCAGAAAAGTGATGTGCCCAATTCAGAGAGCTCCTCATATTTAGGAGCCTGCTTGCCTAAATCCCATTGACAACAGCAGGAACCAACAGCTCGGGAATTCAGTGCATCCCACTAGGGCTGTACAGGAAAGTGATGAGTCTGGGTCTATTGGCCATCAGCCAGCTCTGATAAATCGGCAACACCTAAAGGGACCCAGGCGGCACCTGGGTTCTTAGACAATTCATTGGGTGGTTGAACAGGCTCCCATGGATCACAGGAGCTCCCTGCCCCGCTCCAGTGTCCCAGGTGGCTCCTCAGACCCCCTAGAGGATCTTCACCCAAAGCTGAACCCATCACCACAGTCAACGCTTGATGTCCAGGAGTGGGAAATCTGGATTTCCATGGTGGTTTATCTTCACAGCCACACACAGCAGCTTGAAGGTGGCTGCTCCAGCTCCATTCCCTCCAACTGTATTTCTTTAAATTCTTCTTCCCAAGAGATACTATGCTCTGTCAGCACCAAGATTTTTTTCCTGTTTTGTCGTTCTCCCCTCTTTACCCAGTTCATCTGTTTTCCTCCTTTTCTCTTCGTCCTTGTGAATTCAGAAGCCTGGAACAAACACTTACTTCAAAAGCGGTGGGACAGTCATCAGCCAAAAGTAAATTTTTTTCCAAGTGTTGGACATCTGTCAACAAACCTTGCGGGGGAGAGCTTGTTACCGTAACAGGTTGTGTGGAAAAACACAGCAGCGCTGGGTGCTCCTCCCCACACACTCCCTCTGCTTCGATAAAACTGGATAAACTGTGCTTCAGCTAAGACCTGTAAAGTAACAGGGTAAACAGGAACTTTTTTCAAACTAAAATGAGGGGGGACATTTTAAGGAGTAAGCCTGAAGGCACTAATGACTGAAGGAAGTGCAGGCAAAGAATCTTGGCTTTGGCAGACTTCACACAGCAAAATTGCTGCAGTAGGCTGCAACTAGCATTTCTATCAAACCAGAAGCTTGTTTAATAGTCACCATATTGCCACCAATGAGAAAAAAATGAATGAAAATAGTAAACAAAATCAATTTTCAAATGAGAAGTTTCAAAAGTAGCAGTGTGGTGTATTCCTCTGTGTATTTACTGGTGGAATATAGCATCATTTCTTGCCTAACAGCTTATATGTGAGAAAGTCCAGTGTGGAATAGAAAGATGACACAAACATATAGACTCTTAGCACATCTGCTAACGAGTGTCAGCCTCACATTATTCTTTTATCTTTTTTAATTAAGCATAAAAGGTGTGGAGAAATATGCCGTACAGGGTGCTACAGGCAGGTACAAAATGTCGACCTGATCTTCCATGGAAAGGCAACTCTGAATTCTGACTGTAAAGTATTTGACTAAGAATAGTTTATTTAACCTCTAGGACCTTTCATAGAGGTGCTCTGTGTTCTGCTGCAGCAAAGGAAAAGTAAACATCGCACATTGTTGCTTTATTAAAACCATTTATTCTCGCAAAAGGCTTTCTTTAGGGTACAAGTGACCTCTACCCTTTCTTGCACATGCACAGGGAGTTTGCACTTGCACAGAAAGTGCTATGATTTAAAAGGCACTTCCCCCCAGAATGGAGGTGGCTGCGGCAAGTTCACAGAGTGCTCTGTGCCCGCTCCTGCCCACATGCAGACATGATCCAAAGCACACTGAAATCACCGGGTGAGTCTCCACCTCCTCCATCGGGCATTAGACCAGGATAGCTCCACTTTTGATTCTTTGTGTAAGGTTAGCGCTGAATTCAGTGGGGAGTGAAAATCAGAAACTGCCTGAGATGCACTGACTGGAACTACCATGATTGTGGCTTAGAGAAGATAATAACTGCTACCCTGACGTTCAGCTTGTGGGGTATATTTAAGTTAATGGAGATCTTGCCACTGATGGGGTTCTTACCAGTAAATATTTGCTATCATGAACACAAGAAAGATTTACAAGGGTAAGATAAGCTCCAACAGGGAATACCCCTCTTCAAAAGTACAAGCGGATGTGGCACTATGATGGACAGCAATGCAGAAGGAAGGAAGGAAGTTGGGATGGAAAGAAGAGGGAAAGAATGAGAAAAGAGGGAGAGAAAAGAATCATCTTGACTGTACTCATTCTCCTCTTTTATTTATTTCTTGTCTTTTTTGTAATTGGTTTTCTGTCCCACTGATGAGGTCCACCCACTCTCACTGCTCTCTATCCCAGATAAATGCTAGCATTAGTAGATGACGTATTTGGTTTGTATCGTGCGTGCTATAAATAATATGAAGACATGTTACTGTGTTCTGGGACTGAGTTGGCCCACTTGCTGTTGCTCTTTTACGATGAGGCAGAAAATGAAAACAACAGGAAAAGCATGGAGAAAGCACGTGATCCTTTTACCCAGGCACTGTGTACATATATCACTTGTTCCCTTTTTTTTTTCCTGAACCAGAAACATCAAGCTTCAACTGAACTTATATTTTAGGTCCACTTAGTGCTGGTGTTGGCAGTTACTGCTTAGACAGAGGTCATTCATCCCCACGTGCAGGTGGAAGTAGTTCAGCAGCAGCCATTTTGAACCAGCCTTAGCATGTGGCTGCTTATGTCTGTGAACAGCCCAGAGCTGGTGAATCCCATGCCTTTTCCATCAGATTTTCTTAGCCTCCACATGTGTTTGAGCACAGTCAAATGCAGACCACATTTCTGGACCAGACCGTTAATCCAAGCCTTCCTCGGCCTGCTGAAGTTTTTATATGCTGCCCTTTCAGTACTTGTATTTCAACAACTGCTTTGCTGCTGGTCCCTGTGGTGCTGTTTGACAAGCAAGGCGACAAGGAGCTCCACGTGAGCAGCATTTTGGCGGCCTAGCAGACCTGTCCTGTACAGGAGGCAGCGGTGCCTCCTTTTATGGCTGCATGCTGAACATTTTCTCCACAGGCAGAACAGAAAATGTGGCTTTGATTTTTTCCACTATGTCTTAAATGCCAAAATAAATTGTAGAAAAAGTTAAATTTGTGAGGCTCTGAAGGTTTGACAGAGCTGCTGTCTTCCATCTCCATGTCCCCCGAAAGGCTAAACCTTCATCTTTACATTGGATTCCACTAGGAGATAGGTTTGCTCAGCAGAAGTCCTTTGGCTGAGGGAAAAATACAAAAGTAAACCATTTCCTGCATGAGAAAAAGCAACCCATTGCTGCCTTTACAGTTCATTCCATTTATTAAGACTGCTGGGCCAAGATTTATTTTTAATGAACTCTGATCAGTCATAGCCAGTGATTTCACAATTCATGTTAGTACTGTAGGCATTTGTTGCCCTGCGAACAGCTCATTTGCTTATTTTCTGGAAGAATTTTTTTTCATCTGC
>JAVCKT010006166.1:0-15424 GCA_032273925.1 Rhynchotus rufescens | reverse complement strand
GGAGACTCCACAGCCTCCCTGGGCAGCCTGTGCCAGGGCTCTGGCACCCTCACAGTGAAGAAGTTCTTCCTCACATGGAAATTGAACTTCCTGTGTTTATATTTAAAATTCCTGTGTTTATATTTATTCCTGTGGTTTATTATATTTACCTGCTGCTTTTTGAAACCTTCTCTAGCTTATGACTGAAAAGAAGGTATTTGAGCATTTTGCAGAAGTATACTTGACATTGTTTATTGGCCAAAGACTTTACTAATTGTGAGGAAATCTTCTATTATGTTGAATAACAGCAACTTTCTAAATACAATTTTAAAATATTTGTAGAATCCCAGGAATATGAACTGATTTACAGCCAAAGCATTCTCAAGCTGTCCCTACTAGCTACTAGGTTTCTCAGAGCAGTTTTTTTCAATGTAATTCTAAAAGAGATGATAAATAAATAAAAGCAGCATTACAATGAAGAAGAAATAAAAGGGAAACTTGAGGCTATAATTTTTGCTAAATCTTTTCTGACTTACTTAAATATCAGTGTAAGTCATTTGTTGATCCACTGAGAGAAATGGACTAACTAGTGGAAGTCAAAACAGTAACACTGGCATTGAATATAGGAAAAAAACAAAACCAGAAACTCACATGGAGTGTGGGTTTTTCCTCAAGAAAGACTTTAGCCTGAATCTCTCAGGGATATGGAGGAGGACCTGTAACGTAGTATGAAGGAGGAGCCAAGGTTCAGAATGGCGACTCATTAAATCCTTACTGTGGTTCCTTACTAGAATAATACAGCATTTTATTTATAAGTATTTGTTCAGTTTGCTACTTGGGCAAGTAGAAGAAGTAGTTTGTAATTAGTATAGTAAGTTGAATGATGAAACCTTCGTGGAAAGTTTGCTTCAGTTCAAAAGAAATAAAGGAGATGGTGGTTGTGACTGTAGTTAAAATGCTGAATGGTGACTATTCATTAAGGCTCTTTCTCTGCTTACTTGACAGCAATACTGTTAGCTTTTAAATGTAATCTCACTGCAAGTGAGTTCACTGAAAGGCATCTTTCCCCAGGTCTTACATTTGATGAACGGGACATCATAGAGGGAGCCTTTCGCCAGGGCTTGATTCGAGTCCTGGCAGCAACCTCCACGCTCTCGTCTGGGGTGAACTTGCCTGCGCGCCGAGTAATCGTACGGACCCCCGTGTTCGGTGGCCAGCTGCTGGACATCCTCACTTACAAGCAGATGGCTGGAAGGGCTGGCAGGAAAGGAGTGGACACCGTGGGTAGGTGGAGGCTTTATTAGCATTCCCTGAGAACGGTGTTAACCTAATTAAATCCAGGGCAGTGCTTTGCAATTAGTGACTAATCGTGATGAATTCCTTTGGCATTCGGTATGATGAAATTAATCAAGATGAATTTGTTTGGTACTAATGGAGTGAAATTTGTAGTTCCCAAGGGATTCCTTTTTGACTGCATGAGGCTTGTTTTGATATTTGCGTGTCAGTTACTTCAGGAATGGCCTGTTTTTTTCCATAAACTCTTGGTAGCTTCTAAGACCTTGCTCCTTGCCTTAATTCTGTGGTGCATGGTTAATTTACTAAAGCATTTACAGTTTCAGTGTGAAAATGTATAGGAAACTGCAATGGTCAGGCCTAAAATTTGAGAAACACTTTTAAATGCTGCAGTCAAACATGGAAAAGCTGCATATGTCACCTGAAGTTCTGACTTGCATTTATTAACTTCCACTGCAAAATAATATTTTTGGATCCTGAAAGTACTAATGCCGTAGAAATACAGCAGAACATGAACACTTGGTCATAGATAATATGCTAAGTTCATGCATCCAGTGGCACTAATTGACATCCAACAAGCTAACCCAGCCTGTTAGTTAAATTTGCAATGGAAATTTATGTCCATGGATGACATTTGGAGGAATTGTATTGAACAAATGTAAACAGAACAGTATGAAAGTATGAAGTTCAACAGAAGCTGGAAGGAGGACTGGTTATGCAATTTGGCAAAGCCTCTAACTAGCTAGGCCAATCAGGAACCTCATTTGTTGAAAAAAAACCCTCCTTTTTGTTATCATTTCTCTTTGTTTGTTTCACAGCTTTGGGATCTGTTTTTGTCTCACAGAATTTCAGTAGTTAGAGATGAACATTTAAATCCTCTATCAGGCATTGTCTGGTGGGATGTATTTAGACGTACGTCCAGTGGAAATCATTTCAGAGAAGGACTAATTGCTTGGGTTGATACCTGTGTATTTCTATTTTGCTTTAGTATCTGTAATTTCATTTCAGGAATAGAAGCTGATAGATTTAGCACTCACTTGCAGCATGTAGTGCAGCTCGTGTTTTTCCTTCCTGATTTTGAGAGTCTTTTCTCTGTAGTTTGGAAGAAAATAGTAATGCTTGTATGTCATGACACTGGTCAAATCCATAACAAGAAGTGAGAGGGGTTCAGCTCCGAAACATGTGCTGAGAGGCTAACAAATAGAAATTTAGAAATTGATTTGATGAGACCAGAACAACTTAATGTAACTTTAAAGTCTGTGTCCTCCTCTGAGCTCTTGATTCTTAAATGCTGCACATCTATGGAGTTTTTACATAGTAATGGTTATAAACTGCTTAAGTTGGTGAAAGAGCAAGTAGCTTTTAATCTTTTTATTTTTTCAAAAGTACCTCCAATTGTCTCCTCCTTCCTCAGTGAACTCTAGGTAGCTGCTACAGTGCTAAAATGGAATATGGATTCAAAAACTGGCTTCATTTCTCAGTAGACTTAAAAGCCTGATTTTTTTTTTTTTTGCCACTGAAAGTCATTAAACTTCTTCTGTTTTCCATGTAGGTGAGAGCATTTTAGTTTGCAAGCCCTCAGAAAGATCGAAAGGGACTGCTCTGCTACAGGGATCTCTCAAGCCTGTTCGCAGTTGCTTGCTTAGAAGGGAAGGGGAAGGTGTTGCTGCTAGCATGAAACGAGCAATACTTGAGGTATGGGACATGAGGAGAAGTAGAACTGTATTCACACCCTTGTAATTGTGAATGATTCCTGTCGCCCTACTGTCACGTGTTCTCTGTGCACTTCCTTGTGCTTTGTTTTTCCTCTCTTGCCAATGCACCAGCTTCAGAAGATCCTGCTATTTTCTTCAACAGATCATAGTGGGGGGAGTAGCCAGCACTGCGCAGGACGTGCAGACCTACGCTGCGTGCACTCTTCTTGCCTGCAGCTTGAACGATAGCCCAGAGGGAAATGAGAAAGACCGAGACCGAGTCCGGACTGGAGCTATTGAGGCTTGTGTGGCCTGGCTGCTGGAGAATGAATTCATCCAGGTGCTGGACTCAGGCAGCGAAGGGAAAGGTAACGTCGTTGCTCCGTGCTCTGCTTCCTTCCAGAGACTGCAGTTAGTGCTGCTGAGTCCACAGGTCTTCTGCATCTGGGAATTCAGTTCAGAAACTTAATGGAATTCTATGATGAAGACCTCTCTTGTGTTTTGATTTGGTTCTTGTTTGTTTTGTTTTAAAACGTGTCAGATTTTCTAGCTTTTTAAGGGATGTCTTTGTTCTTTCTTTAACACTGTTGTTTGCACATGTTATCTTTGGAAAGCCTCTGTGTGGCATCTCTAAGACTGATGTTTCCCAGTCTACATATTCCCAAACTACTTTTAAAGAAGGTGAGGTTTTTACTACAGGATTTGTGCACACTGACTAGTTTTTCTGAAGGGGAACTGGTACAGTCTGAGAGAGAACAATCACTTTCAGAACTCCATGGTACACATGGTTGTGCTTTTCCTTGATTTTGGCTCTTTTCTTGAAATGACTTAGCATGAGGCTCTTAGCAGTAATACTAAGAATCTCCCATTACAGGTCAGGTTTGTATCTCATAATAAGATATGAGATATTTAGCTCTCTTAGGAGAGAAATATTCAAAATAATAATTCATGGACACGTGATGGTGGATGGAATTACTGTGTTTTTAGTTCAAATAACTGTCATTAAGTGTTACTCTGAGTACAGTTTTAAGGGAGCTAAATGTATAATGCAGTCTCTCAAAAAGATTAACTTAGACTTAAGCAAGATATTTAGGGTTTTTTTTTCTCTTTAATTTTCCTGTCTTCAAAATGTAGAGCACTCAAGTTTTTTTTTTTTTTTTGAAAGGGCAGTTGAGGGAAGTTACTAGAATAAATATCTATAAAATGTCTTGAAACCTGAAAGTGAGATACAGCCCTGCACTTAAATGTCTTTTATTTATTTATTTCATAGCAAAAGTTTATCATCCCACACATCTTGGGTCAGCTACTCTTTCCTCTTCTCTTTCACCAACTGAAGCCATGGGAATCTTTGCTGATCTGCAGCGAGCTATGAAAAGCTTTGTTCTGGAGAATGATCTGCATATTGTCTATTTGGTAGGTTCCTCATTCCTTTTCTTTTCCCCTTTATTTCCCCTCTTTCTTTTTTATCAGCTTATACTGCCAAAAGTAGGAAAGGAAAGAAAACTCAGTACAGGATTCTTGAAGGCTCCCTCAAACCCATTTTTGTCAGTCAAAAAAAAAAAAAAAAGATTTCATAAGTTCATAAGTTTGTGTATAAGATATTTTTTTTTCTCAATTACTTGAAGGGGACTGGTCAAGTTGTTTTTGGTTCATGTCCAAGTTTAGGTTCAGCAGGCTGCACCTCAAATGCTGAGAATCTGGTTCTGATTTAGTTTGCTTCAGTCTGCAGATCCTACCCTGGCTAAAGGAAGGAGTATGCTCAGTCTTTGGAGGGAAACGTTGGTTGAGATTTATGTACATATGCACTTGGAAAGTTGACCAATGTTGTGTAAGATCTATGGAGAGAAAGTCATGAATCTGTGACTATAAAAATCTAGGACTGAATTTCAAGGCCTTGTATTTTAGCAAAGTTGATTAAAAAGAAAATATCAAAAGCAAAAGCCTTCAGTAGCTCTTGCTGTTTTCAACAGATAAAAGAAGATGGACATTTCAAAACTGTCTAGGCATCTGGTATACTCTGTTCATCTATTAAATGCTCCTAAAGAACTATTATTAGTTGTTTCAAAATTACTGATCTTGCAGTATGTCACAGATTTGAAGACTGAATCAGATTCTGCATTGTTTGAATGGTAACAGAATCGTTTATCTCTAGAATTGTGTGAAGGCTTTTGGTGGCTTTATTGTTATTATTAATAAAAGCTGAGATGCATTGTGTTCAAGGTGAATGCAAACTTCAGTAAACTCTAGTAAAACAAAACAAAACAAAAATTACATTCCCTTCTGCTTGATCATATGTCTTGGCAGTGGTTAGTGTGGTAGCTATTATTGGATTTTTTTTTCCTGTATTGTGCAGGAAAAATACCCTCTTGACATTGGTTTTAATAGGCTGATGGATGCTTGTGAGTTTTGTCAGAGGAGAATAATCTTAAATTATATACAATCTTAAAGAAATTTCTGGTGGCTTGCATCTAGGGAGCAATCTGGCAGAGATTCCAAACCATTTAATCATTACAGCATATAGCATGAGTCAGATCTCAGCAGCACAGATATTAAAAACCAATAAACAAAGAAAAGACTCAGACAAACTTTTACTTTCTTCACGCTACACGGTTATTACTCTGTGCCTCTGAGTAGCACATAGGATGCTCTAACCACATTCCTAAATCCTGCTCTAGTTTACTCTCATCTTTGAAGAAGCTCTGCTCCGCTTATGACTTTGAAATAGTTTTTGCACTGTCTTCCTTCCTTCAGGTTACCCCTGTGTATGAGGAGTGGACCACAATTGATTGGTACCAGTTTTTCTGCCTGTGGGAGAAGCTGCCTGCCTCAATGAAACGTGTAGCTGAGCTGGTGGGGATTGAAGAAGGCTTTCTGGCTCGCTCTGTAAAGGGCAAAATCACAGCTAAAACAGAGAAACAGCACAGACAAATGGCCATTCACAAAAGGTAGGCCAAAAATCCACACAACTGGACACGAACGCACAAAGACCAGAAGCTGTAGCATGCAGAGAGGACCAGTTCTCTGCATGCTTTCTGGAGCACGAGCTGCATGAGCTGGTTGCTCAGATTGGTTTACAGAGAACCTGGGCCTGATCTGCTGTGAACCAAGAATACGGCTCTCCTGAGATGCTTGAGTTGATACTCTCAGAGCCATCTTTTGTGTTTCTTCTGTGGCTATCCTTAACTGCCCTTCTGTCCTGTATTATCACAGTACATTTTGCCCATGCACTAACCTGCCTTAGATGATGATTTTATTGCTGTGTGTGCTTTTACTACAGGTTTTTCACCAGTCTTGCCCTCCTGGATTTAATCAGTGAGGTTCCCTTAAAGGATATGACCAAGAAATACGGTTGTAGTCGTGGCCAGCTTCAATCCTTGCAGCAGTCTGCTGCCACCTATGCAGGTAAGTTGTGGGAGCAAAATACCTCTGAGGAGTCTTGGGCTGCTCTTTTTTCTTTCTTTTCAAATTAGGGGATTTGAAAGCTGCAGCGTGATACTAACAGCAGTAGGTCTTGTAACTTCCAGTTTTATAACTTAATTTGTGGGATGGAGTCACAGTGTGTGCTGTGGGAATGCGGGTGAACTGAGTGGAATCAGGGGATGTTGTAATGTGCTGAAGTCCACAGAAACTGCTTTTTTGTTTATCTTGCAGCAAAATAATTTGTTTAGTGTGGATTATGGATATTAAGTACAGGTTCATACTGAAGCTTTGCTTCACAGTAAAAAATGCCTTTAGAATGGGTGAGGTTTAGGGTCTCTAAACCTCACAATGATTGTTTTCCAGTTGCAAAGTTTATTTGCCAGAAAGTTGGAAGTTTTGAAACAGAGTGAGTAGTTTCCAGGTCATTTATCCCCAGATACGGAGAGATCAGAGAGCTGTAACCTTTAAGTTATCTTCTTACGGGAGGCTGTGCAGGAAAATAGGTAACACAGCACAACCATGTGATTAAGAGATTTTTTTCTTTCACCTAAGTAACAGAGGACCCAGAGTCCTCCATTAGTCTGTAAATATGCCCTCAATTTGGAAAACAGTTTTACCTCAACTTGCCAAACCCCTTGTGTGGGTTGCAGCATGAGTCAAAGCCCCAAAATGAAAAGGGCACGCCAACTGAGAAAGAATAGTTTAAACTAATTCTGGAGTATAAATAATTTTTTGCTGTAGCAGTTTCCCAATTCTGTATTCTCAGTGCTAATCGTTTTCAGCAGTCAGGTGGATTAGTACAGCAACAAAAATAACTTGGGAATTGAAGTTAATCTGATGGCATGAGATATGATAGAAATTGTATTCCATAATCACTATTAACAATTATGTTGAGGGATGCTGTGTCCTTCAGTTATTTTCATATTCTCTAGGTGCAAACTAAGAATATGAAGTTGTCTTTTATCCCGTGTTTGTTTTTTATTTTTTTTCACCCTCCTCCCATGCTCAGATGACTGCAGTTGTAACATGTACTGTAGGTTTTGCCATCTCTTATGAGACTCTCAGTACCTGAAATTATGCAGGTCAAGTTCTGCTGTTACGGAAAGCAATGCCAACTTTCCTTAATATCTGTGGCTCCTTGTAATGCCTTTCACTGCTGCTTTTTCTCTTTTCTTTTCCTCCTTTGGCTTGGTTCATGGGGATCCTGTTATACAATGTGTGTGCAATTCTTACTTGCACGATTAAGATCCTTGGAAAAGCAGTGTTCAGAATTTCTGCCTTACTTGCAAACTGGTTAACTCCAGCTTGAACCTGAGTTCTGACAGAGCAGCTCCTCATAAAGACATAATAGGCATATGTTAGGGAACGATGGCAGTTGCTGTATGAGCTGGGAGGTGAGAAATGTCAAGGTAATATCTAATCAGAGGAGGGGAGAGGCTGCATCTAACTTAGTAGAAGCGAACCTAGCGTCTTCTTGCAACAGATGCAGTCCCTGATGCAACTTTTATGTTCTAGGGATGGTAACAGTTTTCGCTAATCGCCTGGGCTGGCACAACATGGAGCAGTTGCTTTCTCAGTTCCAGAGCCGACTCACTTTTGGTGTTCACAGGGAGCTGTGCGACTTGGTGCGCCTCTCCGTGCTCAATGCGCAGGGCGCTCGGACGCTCTACAGCGCCGGCTTCCTCACCGTGGCTGACCTCGCCAAGGCCAGTGCTGGTGACGTGGCAGCTGCGCTCACCTACTCAGTGCCGTTTAAAAGGTGAGGAGGGAGGCCAGGAGGCAGTAGGAGCTTTGTTTGTAAGGTGAAGATTTACAGGAAGAGGTTTGTAATTAAGTATGCCGACCTTTTGCGATTTGGTGCCAAATGCTAACTAAAAATCATAGAATCACAGAATGGTTGAGATCATCTAGTCCAACCCCCTGCTCCAGCAGGGACACCCAGAGCACAGGGCGGCATCCAGGTGGGTTTGGAAGACCTCCAGAGAAGGAGACTCCACAGCCTCCCCGGGCAGCCTGTGCCAGGGCTCTGGCACCCTCACAGTGACGTTCTTCCTTATATGGAGATGTATTATAAAATAATGTATAGCTCACTGTGACTGATCACAACAATTCCGTAATTATTTTGAAATGTATTTACGTTATTGTATTTGCAGCATGACTTTGGGAGGTCATTTTTTTGTTGTTTTTTGACCTACTGCTTATCTGTGGGCAAATTGTTAAAGCTTCCAGGAGACTTTTTGCCATCTCTGAAGAAGAGTTGGTGCCTTCCCATTCCTCCATATGATCGAAGTAATTAATGATTCATTGCAGTATATCTTATGAGATTGTCTCGTGATCTTGTACTAGTGCAATGATAAATTTCTAGCATGAATTTCCTATCAGTCTGAAGCTATCAGGCTAATTGAAATAGCAGCGGAGCAGTATAGTGCCTGTTTCTTACATTGTTTGCTGTGACCTGTATGAATGTTTCCATCTATCTGCTGCCTTTCCTGTAGTGTCCGGAGGGCTGTGGATGAAGATGAGGAATCAGCAGAGGAGCGTCGCAGCAAACGCAGCGTCTGGATCGCTGGAATGAAGGGCTTGAGTGAAAGTGAGGCAGCTTCTCGCATTGTGGAGGAAGCCCGGGGACTTCTTCAGCAGGACCTGGCACTGCTGGGAGTACAGTGGAACCCAGAGTCTTTTCTTGAGTCTGATATATCCTCTGTGACCAGCAATGAGTCTGAGCTGGAAGACAGACTATGTAGATCAAATGGAGAATGGTCTGCTCCACCTTGTAGGGCATTAAACAAGCAGTGGCACGGAGTTCAGCATTGTGATGGCTCTGGCTTTGAGGCTGGAAACTTATCCAGCCTTAAAAAGGGATGTAAAAGGCGACTGAGTGGGAGTACAGCAACCTCCAGTTTTCAGAGCGAAGCCCAAGGCAGGGTACAGGTTCAGGCAGAGAAAGGAAACAGTGATGTTGTGCAGAGTGCTCGAAAAAGGCCAAATATGAGCCGAGATAAGGCAAACACAAAAGGTGCTTCTCAGGTCGAAACCAAGACAGACTCCAGGAGAGTGATTCTGCCACTCTCTGCTGAGCAGGGAGACACGCCGGCACTGAGAAAAATGTCTTCAGCTTCTCGACTGGTAAGAAGTACGGACACACATTTGAATCGAAGTAAGAACAGAACTGCTCCGAAACCTGCTTCCAAGCTGCGGAGGTCACTGCTTGAGGTTTCAGATATGCCTAGCACAGACCTCCAGGAGCCACCCGTTTTCCACCACCGCGTTGTTAAAGATATTTTTTTTCCTCACCAAAATAAGCAGGAATTTATAGGAAAAGCATCTGTGACTCATAAGGTCTCAAATTCCATACCTAAAGGGGAAGTTAACGTTGGGAGCAAAGATAAAATGGTAGGATTATTTACAGAGCCTTCCACCAGCAGTGATGGCCTGCCACAGGGGAGAGCATGTTTTCAGGCTGCTACTATAATGCAGGGTACTCCACAGGTCAATATGGGGACAAATGATGGTGTGGAAAGTGCAGTAATATCTACTAGTGCTAGGATGCTGAAAAATGAAAATATTCATGATAAGCAGAATAAAATAAATAAAATGCAAGCAGGCAATGGCTCTACTAGCAAGACAGTTGGTAAACAGCAGACTTCTCTGGACACAGATCATTGTAATGTAACTGCCAGTTGTGGCGATGGACATATCCATAATGGCAGCAGAAAACAGAAGTCTGTGCATTTTTGTCCTGTTGAGGATAAATCCTGCCTCTTCGATATTCAGAATAGTGGCAAAAATAGGAGCAAAATGCCCAGTGGAATATTGTTACAAGCTGGAGGAGGGCAGAAAGGTGACAGTTGTCCTGGGGATATTCTGAAAGACTCTCTGTTAAAATCCAGAGCTGCTTCTGATGTAGATGGTGTTCAGAATGGTGCATTCTCTGATCCCTTCTCCGAATCTAAAGACTTTGAAGACAGCTTCAAGCTGGATACTCAGACTGAGAGGATCTTAAAACAGGAGGTAGCAGTTGGAACGGCAGGAGATCAGGGAAAACGAGGTACAGAGCTGGCAGCATCACCACAGCAAGAAATCTCCAACATACTGAGCTGTGCTAGTACTTCATGGGCTGAAAATGCTCCTGATGAAAAACTGGCTGCAACAGTTAGGGGGCTGGGCTTATCGAGTCTTGGCACAACAAACAACATCACAAAAGCCGTCGATCACCCCTGCAGTCATAAAGTTAGGGAGTCTGGAAGCCTTAATTTGCAGCCTCTGGGGAAAGAAATGGAATCTGCCCCTTGCCTTAAAGGATGCAATTTCTCAGTGACTGACTCCCAGCTGCACAGTTTTCTACAGGATTACCAGACCCAGCATTCGGTGAAAGGGGAATGTGCCTCCAAAGACCCTACTGAAAGGGCCTCTTCTGATGGCCGGCAGCACCTTGTGCAGCTAGAAAGCCCAAATCCTGTCCCCGAAACCAGCCTGAACATGAGTGATAGCTTGCTGTTTGATGACAGCTTCAGCAATGTCAGTGACCTTTCAGCTCCTCACGTCATGGAGGCTGACAGAGAAGAACCTGGGGGAAAGCAGGAGGCTTTGCCCGCCTCACATGGTCTTTTGCAGAGCCTAAGGCCTGTGCAGAATAAATCTGAGGTCAGTGGCAATCAGAAAGAGCCTGAGGAGCCTGCACAGTGTAACAATGTGTCTCTAGCATTCTCTGACATGATAGCTGAAGTTTTAGATCATGCAAATTCCCCATCTTTTCTGGGAGATCTTCCTTCCACAATTCATGCTCAGCCAGTGATTCATAGCAGTGAACCCAGACCAATGGATTTCGTGGAAGAACTACCTGAGAAGCTTCAAAAAAGCCAACGAGCTTTAGACAAGAAAATCCATCCAGTGGCATGGACTGACTGTACGTTTGAACTAAGCCCAGGATTGCAGGATGTCTTAGACAAATGGCCCAGTCCTTCAGGCATTGAGCCTGTTTTGGGAAGTCCAGGAAGCTCCTGTTTGAAAGGAAAGTTAGTTGCTTTGGATGCTAAACAGGAGCCAGCTCCAGTTTTTGAACTGGACCCTTGTCAGCCAGAGCCTTTGCCCACGCGCCAGGATTTAAAATACTCTTGCAAAGATCCGCCACCAGACAGTGTTCATGGGTTTATTCCTCCAACACCGCCGACAGAGCCTTTTTCAAAGAGTTTGGTGACATCTGGGAAGAAGAGACGTGTTACCTACACAAATGAAGGGCAGCAGTTCCAATCGAAGCAGAATACGAGGGATGATGCAGAGCGGCAGGAAAACCCACTGCAGTTGAATGCCAGGAGCGGAGACCCAGCCGAGGCTGACGGGAAGGATGATTCCATTATAGACCAAGGCTTTTCCCTGCAGCTGTCTCAGGATGTTTCGCCACTCATCCCGTCAAGTGCCGAAAGCTTCACTCTTATTGATGTAGCAAGCAACAAGGCGCTTTTCCAGACTTTCCTTGCGGAATGGAGAGAGAAAAGCAGATTCTCCATCTCAGTAGCATGCGAGAGAGCCAGGTGTCTCTGGTCTCCCAGATCCACAATTGGTGGCAGATTCAAACAAGGTCAGTTCCATGTTGCCGTTGGTTATTTTGCAGGCAACAAGGTGGCTTCTTCATTTTAAGGCGAGAGAGCGAAAGAGGAAAAGATTGGCGAAAAGAAAGGAGGAAAATTGTTGACGTAATTGAATATCATTGATCCCTGTAAAGCAAAGGAGCCGGGTCTTGGCAGAGGATGGGGAGGTCAAGCATTGCACTGGTGGGATGGAGCTGGGAAGAATAAGCCTGTGGTGCTAGTCCTTGGTTGCAACTTTTTGTCTTTTTTGTTTTGTTTTCTTTCCATGTTTTAGTAAATTTTAATATATTTTAAAATCAGTATTTGGGAGTATGCTGTACTCTCAAATTGTTCAGGGTTTGTGCCAAGCAGTGTTGTTAATGATTCAGCTCTCTGAGCTTAGGATAAATACTCTGCAGTCAGCAAAAGGTTAATTCATAATTCACCTTTATATGAAATTTAGATCAGTTCCCGGGCTTTTGTAACTGCTTATTTTCTTTCCCTTTGCTGCCAGACATGTTCATGTCTGTCACTTTGCTACTTGCTGCTGCTATATCAACATACTTTTCCTGTAAAATAACAAGGTTAAGCAGAGTTGGGTTACTTGCTATCATATAGTCATCACAACAGCCCATCTTCACTATGAAAATATAATTTTGATGGACAAATACAGAATGTTTCACATTCACATTCACAGCGAAAGAAAGAAATAGAATTAAGTCTCAACACTTCAGAGATTTCTAGGGAAGGCCAGAGTTGGTATGTTGTACTGGTCATTAAAGGAGAACATCTTACCATTCTTAACATTTTTTTTCCAGAAAAAAAAAAGCACAGAATTTCTCTCTATAGGAAAAGGTAAAGGTTATATATAATTTTAAAGGAATTTAGACAGCTGTGTGCATTTAAATTTTCCAAATCCAAACTCTTCTGTATTTACAGATGCCATTTTATAATTATAACTAAAAGCATATTCCCCTAGTAAAATCTCCTCAGAGAACACGAGTTCAAGGTGATGGATTTCCTGTCCAAGGCTGTGAAGACATCTTGGTAGTGGGACTGGCCGTGTGTTGGGGTGGAAAAGATGCCTACTACATCTCTTTGCAGCAGAGCCAAGATGAGACAGGTGAGCAAGCAGAGAGGTCCTGCTGCATTTCTTGATGCTGTGTTTCAAGAAACAAGCTGGGGGAGGTAGATTCCTTTGAAGTGTTTTGAACATCCCTACCTCAGCTCTGCTGTGCACCAAGCAATTACTTGGTTACTTGTTCAGTGCTCTTAAGTGTCTTACTTGTTCAACACCCTTGAACAAATGGCTGTGGGTGTTTGTACATCGTTGCTCTATGAGAAGGGCAGGTGGTGGGCTCAAGCACTGGGCTGCTTATCATGCGGACTGCTTAAATGCTACCCTTACGCCCTTTTCTTTCAACTTCTTCCAGCTTCAAGAACAAATCTGCTCATGGGAATGAGTGGATATGAGGGGTGTTACTAGCCCAAAGGACATGTGCTATTAGCTTCGTGGCTAGGGGTTGATTCCTGTACCTCCTTCAGTTATAGATACAGCATGTTGCTTTCTGGGTGCTATGAAACTATAGGGTTCTGGGTTTGCTATGCTACAGTAAATAAATAACATAAAAACAGCATTATTTTCTTGTTATTTGTTCACTTTGCACAGTACTTTGTGTTTCAGTTGATAGAATTCAAGATTTTTTCTCACCCATCCGACCTTATAATAGATAAATAGATGATCTTTGCTTGTGTTTCCTGTCCTAGAAATAAGTATGAGTTTGGCCCCGCCACCTTTGGATGAAAACCTGTCAGTAACAGAGAGATTGTGTCACTTGCAGCAGTACCTGCAGAAGACAACCAAGCAGGAGCGTTCAATGGTCATGTACAACTTTATTCAGCACTACAAGACCCTGGTGATGGCTTGTGGCATCTCCTTGGAAGGAAGCTTTGAGGACCCAAAGGTCTGTAGGATTAAGAAATTGATTGGGCAAAACTAGTATTTTAAACAGACAAATGGGAAGACATGTCATTTTGGTGCTTTGCTTATGATATTTAGAATTGATGATACACACCTCCGAGAAGATTAAGTGAAATTTTCTTACATTGGTAAATGTAGAATAGTATTTAGAGAAGACCTCTTCTCTTATGTGTCTTAGTGATACCTTCAAGAGAAATCAAGCTGATTTGATGGTATACGAGCATGTTAATCTCTTACACTGCAATACTTGGATATGGAGAATGGGTTTGAATCTCTCCTCTGTTCCAGTGAGAAGGGCTGAACTCCTGCTTTGCTGCTGTAAGTCACCTCGGACTGAAATGGCAAAAGTGCTTCAGGCCTGACTAGTAGCTCTGAGAGGAGAGGAGTTTCACCTGCTGCCTGCGTGGCCATCGCTTACTGCCACAAGTCGCTTAAAAGAAACATAAATGTACATGTAGTTTAAGAGATGGAAGGATTTGTAACTCAAGTGAAACACTGGAAAGTGAAAACCCCTTCCAGTTCTGCTTAAGAAAAACTTGGGAGGCTTAGAAATTACTGGTGGTGATTTTTAAAGCTTGAGTCACATATGAGCTAAAAGCATGATTGCAGTATTCAAGTCTGCAGCTAAGTATCTAGCTGTTCAATATAAGAATATGCTCAGATTTTTGAAGATATGTTATTTTAGGATAAAAATTAAGAACAATAAAAGTAGACCCGTTCCCCATACTGTTCCTTGTGTGCAAATGAGTTATACCCCTATTTAATCATTTTAATGATGGGATGTATTTGCGTATATACACAGGTATATGTGTTTGTGTGTGTATGTGGTTTTTACCTTTTGCCAGCATAGCAGAAACAGCAAAGCAACCTGTGCTGTCTCCTATTTTGACTCAGTGAATTGAAATATAGCTATGAGGAAAACCTTGCTGTCAAGAACTGAATGTGCACAAAGGAGACAGAGGAGACGTAAAACTTTATTCAAATAAAGGGAGAGTCCAGCGGGACCATTACCCCTGTGGGGTCTTTCCAATTATAGGAGGGTGCAGCCTCCTTTTATCCTAATTTCCCAACCAAGGAATGCCCTTGTTGCCGAAAACGGGGAATAAACCTCTTTAACACCAGTGTAGTATTAAGAAGCTGACATTCACTATATTGCAGTGCTGGATGCATGAGGGATAGCTCCACCTATTGTGCACAGCCTAGGGGCTGTTTGCTAAAACTTGTATTTCTCTATTATCTACATATGCCTTCAGTTCTTGGAATGATCATACAAATTCGTTCCATTTCCTGGAACTAATTACAATATACCCCATCCATGCACACGTGCACCCTCTGTCCCTTTGGTGGTCTCTGGTCTTTTGAGACCCCTGCTCGTTGTCTTTCTGTGTCCATTCAATGATCTCTAGTAACTCTAGTTCTGGGCTCCCCAGTATAAGAGGGACGTGGAGCTTCTCGAGAGGGTCCAGAGAAGAGCAACCAGGATGATTAAG
>JAVCKT010006165.1:0-17058 GCA_032273925.1 Rhynchotus rufescens | reverse complement strand
TCCCCCCAGGTCCCGTCCAACTCCCCTCCTCCTCCTCCTTGGCACCCATCACCCTAGGTCCCTTCCCCGTGTTCCCTCTGCACCCCACCCTCCCCAGTGCCCCCCACTACTCCCGCACCTAGACGGGTGTCCTGCCTGGCTGCTCCATCCCCCCCTCAAGCACCCCAGGCACAGGGATGAGGATAGATGGTGAGTCCATGGGGCAGGACCCTCCCCAACCCAGGTCTGGGGGGTGACATGGGGACTGCTGCTGGCCTCCTCATTCCGTTTTGCTCCCAGATTCTTGCACCTGGGTTGCATTTTTTTTCTCCTTATCTATCTATTTATTTATTTATTTATTTATTCCACCCCCCCCTGCCCTCTTCCCTTCATCTGTTTATGGAAGCGACTTACAACGGGCTTACACGGGCCGCCTGATCCCAGCCTTCCCGCCGCCCTGCCAGATTAAACGAGGGTCCCTCTGATAAAGATAATTACAAGGGGACTCCGCATTAACTTTGTGTTATTAAAGAAAGACCCAAATCTCCTCTCGCAAGCTGTTCCTGGGATTAGCGGAACAATAACTTTCATTTAGGATAATTGCCGTGGCCGCTGCCGGGGACTCCGTTAAGGGCAGGGAGTAGGAGGGGGGGCGCTTGGGGATCTGTCCCGAGAAAGGCAAACGGGTGCTGGGGAGGGGGGGCAGAGGAGGGCAAAGGAGGGGCTGCACCCTCCCCTCCACTCCAGAAGCCCCCTGTGTGGTTTGGTGGGGACCTTGTGCGCCCTGGGCACGGGGATGCTCAGAGCATCAAGCCCCTGGGGCTGCCCTGCCATGGCAGGGGGTTCATGATGGGGCACCCCGGGGTCCCCATTGGGCACCTTCACTTCTTTTTTCCCCAGGTGTTTGTGGCTGCAGACACCACCACAGCACTGGAACCGGAGACTTTCACTGCTGCCCCCGGGGGAGGATCTGCCACAGTAATTAGACGCCCTAATCTGGCCACCACCCACAACAAATTTCCTGCCTGAGCAGATATTAGTGGATAAAACCCTAATTTTTGACGTTGCCCCAGAATCAGCTTGATTTCAGCAGTTTACGCTCCGGCTGAGCTGTTGGGAGAGATGATGAAGCCTTAAATATGCATATGGCCTAGTCATTTGGAAAGTTTGGGGATAAAGCAGACATAATTGCTCCTAATCAGTTTATGAAACATAAAAGCCCGAACCAGGGAGAAAGCCGATAGATGCAGAAATAGCGGGTAAATCTGCGCGTGCTGGCGCGCTGGCCTCAATACAGCAGCAGTGCCCGGCCTGGGGGGATGCTGTGGGCACCGGGGATGCTCCAGGCCCAGGGACAGCCCCCTGGCACCAGGACCAGGCCCAGGCCCAGGATGGGATATATGCCCTGCAACCTTTCAGGTCCCCTGGCCATGATGGAGAGGGGCACCTCCAGCAGGGTTTGGGACAATAAATCAGTTAAAGGATATCTTGATATATGCTCATCAGATAGGATGATCTGGGATTAGACTAATCAGTAAATGTTTCTCTGCTCATTATTTTTCTGGGGGGAAGATTTTCCCCTGATTCTCCGACGCCGAAAGATTATTAATCGCTTAAAGAGCAGAACATCAAACGTCGGCCTCTGCTCTAATTTCCCCCGGGGCCCTTCCCCCCAGGCACGGCTGCCACCCGGCAAGGCGCACGCGCACCCAGCCGGGGACGCGGAGCCGGCCCCGGCACCCGGCAGCTCCGGAAAGGCTCCTGCCATGGGCTCTGCTCAACCTGGATGGTCCTTCCCCGTGCTGGGCGTTCCTGTGGCCCGTTCCTGTTCCGCGGAGGGGAACGCGGTGAGGTGGGAGCACCAGCAAAGGTATCGCAGGCCCCGGGTTAGGGGGATTAGTAATGGGATAAGGCAGCTTTCACCTCCCAGCCCCTGCTTTAGATATGAATCAGGTCAATCATAAAGGAAAGTCGGTACCATCTGACAGTTTCTGGCTGCTCCGTCCGCAAGATGCTCCCGGACGCCACGAGCCCAGATAGAGAGGAACACCACGCAGCACCCCTGGAGTGCTTCCCGCCTCCCCTGCCCCTAATTCCCCCGCATAGATTCCACCCTTAAGGCATTCGCCTTTGATTAAAACACAAGAAAAGAAGAGCAGTCACAGTTGAGGCGGCGCGCGAGAGCCGGGCGCGGGTGGAGGCGCAGGGCCCGCACATCTGGAGTGTCGCAGATTTAATCAACGCGCCGGCAAGTGCCGCGCGCCGACAGCTGGCGCGCCGGCCCGGGCCCAGCTCCTCGTTAATCGCCCGCCCAACGCGAGGAGCCGGAGCTGCGATTTCGCGCTGCTCCTTTAGGGATGGCCGTGGTTCCTTATTTTGTGCTCCCCTGCTACTTTGGGGGTGGTTTTCCCAATTCCCTCAGCTGGGAATTGGGAAATTGGGAGCTGGGTCCTCGTGGGCACTGCGAGGTCCCAGACACACCACGGCACTGGGAATATCCACCCATGGCCACACAAGAAGCTCACCTCATCAAGGAGGGGGACAAGCGTATATGTGCATATATATATACACACGTTGTGTATAATACGCAAGATGTTACTATATATTTCATATAATTATATGCCCTATAGGGATATATAATTACTACTGTGCCATTGAGTAGACCAAGTGATTTAGGACAGTGCAAGGTGAGGCACGTCCCGATCGGAGAGCTAAACTTCTCGGCTTTAATGAGGAGAATAGGGCTTTCCTACAATTTAATCAGAAGGAATAATAGAGGTATTGGTGCCATTTCTTGGGCAGCAGGCTGTCTGCCCTGGGGCACTCCCTGCCATGCACCGTCACCAGGCAGCACCCTGACACCCCGAGGTGACAACAGCTCCATCCTGGGTGACAGGAGCCATCCTGGTGGCTGTGGCTGAAGTCTGAGTGGGCTGGACACATGCACTGGATGGGACCCTCTTCTCTGGGGTTCCCACTCTTCCTTGCTGCTTTTTTGTTTTTCCAGCCCACCAGAGTGTGGAAGTAGCTCTGATTTCTTTCTTTTTTAATTTTTTTTTCTTTATTTTTTTTTTCTGCGCAAAATTTATCAGATATATGCAAAACAAAAAAAAAAAAAAAACAAAAAAAAAAAAAAAGAAGAGGCAAGAAAAGCCCCACCCATATTTTTAAATAACACTAAAAAGCTGTAAGTATTTGTTCGGCCTACTTGTTCTTACTGCTTTGGATCAGCCCGATTATTCAGGGATTCATTTTTATTTCTGAGTTTTATTTTTTCTCATTTAACAGCTGCACATTAATAAAAAACTCCATTTATTGGAGGATTTGGCTGGGATTGCTATAATAAAATAGAAGGATTTGTGCTGGGCACTAAAAGAACTCTCCGCAAAAAGTAGTGTTTTTCCAGTGATTAGGAGCGCCAGAACATATTGTTTTGCTGGAGAGCCCCGTCACTGCTGAGGACGGTGACAGATGTCTTGTGTTAATGTTGAATGATTAAATGCCATTTCCGAAGCCACTCCCTGGCTGTGGATCCTGGTGCAACTTCAGGCACACAATCTGCCCTCAAGCTGTTGCCTTTGCTGCGAGCATCCCATGGTGCTGGTGCTCAGGAGACCCTCACCATGACCTGGGCTGCAGGCCACGTCTTGGGGCAACCTAAGATCAGGCAACGTGTAGGCCCCTGTTTAGGTGGGACGGGTGCCCAAGGTAAGATCAAGGGCTTTGCCCTTGGAAAGTAAATGCAGTCACAGTGGTTGCTGTGCTTGGTGCTCGTTTCGGGGTCCTGCAGCACTGTGGTCCCCAGCTGAGCTGGGGCCCAGGAGCTCCAGGTGCCTGCTGAGCACCAGGCAGCCCCTTTCTTTGCAGTGCAAAGTTGGAGCGAGGTAAGTGCCCTCTGTGTTCAGAGCAGAGCTGCTGTCCAGGAGGAGAGGACGGGCTGGCCGGCAGCAAAGAGGCAGTGAGGTCCAGGGGCCGCTTGCTTCTGTCAGCCCGAAGGGGCAGTGAGCGGCGAGGGGCCTCATCCCAAAGGCACCTCCACGCGGCGCGAGCCGACATCTGGAGCGCCGTGACGCGCGTGGCCTTCGCCAGCCCCAGATCTGCTCGGCATCTGCCGCGGCGCCCTGCTCCAGGGCCAAGCCGCACGCACGACGCTCCCGAGGCATGCACACATCACCATCCACCAGAGGTGCCGATGGTGGCAGGGAGGAGCAGGCTGGCACCGGGCTGGCCGCTCATGTGCTCCGGCATGTGCCACCGTGCACCGTGCCGCTCCACAAGGAAGGGTGGGAAGGAGGCACTCGGAGAGGGGCAAGGAGCAGGGATGCTCCCCAGAGAGCCACCTGCTCCCTCTCCCGAGGGATGGGTGCTCCCGAGGACGTCTCCTCTCCAGGCAAAGTGTGGCAGCAGGCCCAGGAACTGAAATAAATTGGGCTGTAGAGGGTGAGATGGTGCCCACCAACAAGCAGCCAAAATTGACTTATTTATCCTGCCTCTTAAAAAAAGAACACCCAAAACCCCCAAAATGAAACCTGTTGTCACCAATTAATCCCTCAGCCCGCCAGGTCAAGTAAAAGCAGGTTACCCCCTTGCTTTCACTTCTCTCCCAGCCTAATCTGTGTGCTAAATTACAAGTTGATAATGGGTTCCCATTAATTATTGATTTTTCAGATAATACTTGTTAAAGTAGAATTAACGCTATTGTTTCTGAACAAATACTGCCCAAATACTGTGTTTAGCGGCCTTGTAATCAGCTTTACCCACTTCTCCTCTAATCTGATTGAAACAGATTTCCTACCAAATCTTTTTTTATCATTTTGTTGATATTAAAAGGTCACATATTTGTGGGGCCCAAAAGTTTAATTTAAGTTGCTGCAATCAAATACTGTTCCATGCTCCTATATGTGAGTGCCACTCTCATTTGGCCTGAAACCGAAGACGTGGGGAAAGCGAGGAAGGAGCTTTCCGTGGCACTCACCGAGTGCTGCTAGGCATTGCACATTTTAGCTTATTTTCCCAAGCCCTATATTATGATTCTGTTCATAGTAATGCCTTTTGACCCGCTGCATTTACTCCATCATAATTATCCTTTAATACTCTTATAAATGAACTTTTAGCTTATCTTCCATTAATTCTCAGAACAAGCAAAGCACTAACGTAACAAAGCTATCTAAATAAAGTGTTTAACCCTTGCGGCGACTTTCCCTCCCTGATTACTCAAAGGGGCTTTTAAGATGTGGACAGCTGAATTATGCTCTCGCTCAGGAGATGCAGGGCGTGCGGGGGAGTTTAGCTCCTCTTCAAGCCACGTCACGTCCTACAAGGCTGCGGAAAGCAAATCTGGGGAATTAAAACCAGAGGAGGTGAGAGCGCCACGGAGCTACCTCCTTCCTCCTCCATGTTCATGCTCAAGCTGTACTGGAAAAGGGGGAAGTGGCAGCTTTGTTCCAGTTACTGTGTTGCTGATGTTTGTTACGATCTCACCACTGCCTCTATAGATATAAATATCCCATTTTTGGGATATATTGGGTGCGATAGCTTGGGAGCAGACACTAGCACTGATATGCAGCTGTGGATGGGCTTAGAGGAGACACCGCAGAATGGACCGGGGCCACTGCCTGTTTGCAGGGCCCTCCAGGGCCTCGTAAGCCGAGAGGGACAAAACTCGCTGATGGCCCCAGCATCTCACTGACTCCACACATGGGATCTGCTCAAGGTCTTCTGCGGACAGCAGAGCCACCAACCTGCTCTGCGGCAATCCCATTTCTCTGGTCCACCTCACATCGAAGCACGAGGTTGCTGGCCCTGGGAAGAAGTCCTTATCTGAGAAGGACCCCACCATCCTGCTGCCCATGAACGCCTCAACCTTTCAGGAGAAGGAAAGAGTTCAGGGAGATCTGTGCTGCAATGAGAGGTCACTTCCTTGGTTTGCAGCATCTCCTTTTATAGAGCATCTGAACTGCACCTTGCCAGGGGGACTTGCATAGATTTTCATGGAAATTTGGTGACATTCAGTGAAAAGATATTAGTGTGCACAATGAGAAAATGCCTAATTCTCCCAAAGAGGGTTTTATGCCCATTTGTGCATCTAGAATAACCTGGAAGGGTTAGATTATAGCTATTAATGCCATACAGAGCTTTAAAGGAGATTAACTCAGGAGTTTTGCTATTAAAGGTGTACTGCTCATGGGTCTAACCCCACTACAGTAATAGATACTAAATAGCAATAAAAAAGTTTCACAGCCTTGGGCTGCACTAAAAGAAAAGCTGTCCACCATGGTGGATATTCCCATAAAAAAAAAGTCTAAACACATGACAGATGAAACAGCAACCGCCTTCTGTCCTCAGCCCATCTTACTTTCTCTCTAATATTATTTGCCCTCCCAAAATCCTGTTAGGGTCTTTCATCTTGTTTCGGGAGCGAAATGATGATTGTCTCCAAGCAGCAGGGCTAAGTCCTCAGCTCTTGGGAACTGTCTGAACTTTATCAGCTGGACACTGACTTACACCGGCCACGAATCCCATTGCCCCATGCTTCACATGGAACAGACTCCTAAAGATTAGTGTTTGCCTTTAAGACTGTCATGTTTTCACGGTAAAAAAATCACCCTAAAAGCATTTTTTTCCCTATGCAGTTTTTAAGAATCCAATCCTCCCTTGTAGCTTAAGAGGAAACAATTTCCTGATTACCACAGAGTCAAGGCCAACTTGAGAAATTTTGTATTTATTTCCTGATAACATAATCCGTATCCCACACAATTTGCCCTGTGAAATACACTCCCATGTAATACGGTGGTGTTAATGGCGCAGTGTAAAATCACAAGCTGGTTTGAAATGAAGAGATTTTGGAGGAAAAGATACCAAATCACATAATGCAGCGCCATAATCATCTGACAAAAAAAAGGGACCTGCTTATCCGATTATTGTTTTGGTTGCATGTCCTTAACAAAACACAGCAGCTATCAGTTCCAACGCATTTGGGCCTCATTCTCTTCATAGGGAAAGCTGCTTCTTTACTCTCTGTGAAACCTGAGCTCCTCAGATAAGGGGGACTCTCAACAGGATGAGATGTGGGATTGCATCCTTACTTGCTCTAAGCTGCAGTAACTTCACTGAAATCATTGCAAGAATGAGAATAAACCAGCAGGCAGGAAACAGTAGAGCACTCATACCAGAATAGAAAGATTTTGTAGAAATTTATGACCAATAAAGTCAAAGAACTTTTAAGAAGGAAGTCTGTGTTTTTACCAGTACCAAACACAAATATTGCTTGTTAGTTAGCTTTAGTGCAATATATTATCTGTCAGTTTTAGTGCAATATATTATTTGTTAAACCATCATTCATGGTTCTGAATATGGCTTTGTTTTATAATTTGCTAAACTTTTGCTCATATAGGACTTAATTTGTAAAGAATTTGGCAAAGCTAACATAGCACCAGGGAAATCCTCTTTATCATGGTCTTAAAGAAAAACAAACAATCCCTTCTCATGGTATCACAAGTTGGCCCAAAGAATGTGACTACATTGAAAAAATAATACAACTTCCCAAAGGAACTGGATTTCATCTCGTCAAGCAGTGTGGTGTAGAAAGAAATGAGTGTTAAACAACCTAGATGGTGCCCATATGAACTGGGCCTTAATCTGTTTAATAGTTAAATCCTCAAATCAACACCAAATGATTCAGCAG
This sequence comes from Rhynchotus rufescens, assembly GCA_032273925.1. Taxonomy (NCBI): domain Eukaryota; kingdom Metazoa; phylum Chordata; class Aves; order Tinamiformes; family Tinamidae; genus Rhynchotus; species Rhynchotus rufescens. The sequence continues at coordinate 9,395 of JAVCKT010006165.1, read as the reverse complement.
TTCCACACTATTCTCAGCCCAGGAGTACGAGGTTAACCAATGGGATGCAGAAAAAAATTATTAAATCACCGTCAGCAACATTTGCAGGAGATTCAGAAGAGAGTTGAGTGCTAAACAGCACAGGCGACAGCTCAGATATGCAAACCCATTTATGCATGTCCAGAGGTGGATCTGTTCATGACACACACACAAAAAAAGCAAGCTTACACCTTTGTGGGAAAAAAAAAAAAAAGAGAAATGAAAGAAATAAAAGATAGGAAGGTAACACTTTGGGATGTTACCTAAAAATAGCTGAGGAAAAGGTTGAAGAAAAAAGCTGCAGTTGGAACATGTTCTCCTTCTGAAGTGAGATCCAGATAAGAAAGAGGCACATTTTTTATCAAGTGTTGTCCAATATAATTTATAGCAGCCAAAATAACATGCTGCTCTTGATGATCACAGCTATAAACAGCTAAGGCAGACAGTATGACAGCTGGGAAGCCTTGTACAATACAGAGGTTGTAGCCTTGTCTCCTCTGCTCTCAGGCTAGAGGATCACTCAAAAGCCCTCAGGAGGTCCCAGGGAAGATGATAACCTGATCTGAGCACTGACGACAACTCCCTCACCTCACCAGGTGACTGAGAAGCCAAGGAGGAGCAGAACGCTGCTTTGTCACCCTTATCAACAAGGAAGAACTGGGTGAAGACAAGAAAATCCAGTGCAGCCTTGGCTGCAGGGACTGCAAGGTGGTCAAATTCAAGAACCTGCAAGGAAGGAGCAGGGCCAAAAGCAGGACCGCAACCCTGGGCTTCAGGAGGACAGACTACACCCTGCTCATGGACTTGTTGGAAGAATCCCATGAGTTATGGCCCTGGAAGGAAGAGAGGTCTGAGAGAGCTGGCTGACATCACCTTCTCCAAGCTCAAGAAGAGTTCAACTCAGCCAGCAAATTCAGACCTGAATAAAACTGGTGTTGTGAAATCAGCCCAAATATATTTTGCCAAGCAACAGAATGGCACTCACTGCTGATACCTCTGAATCCCCTGGCTTCCGAAATTCCAGTATGAGATTTCTTTAGAAACGAATGAATAGTTTGGTTGCAGAAATGGGGACACGGCAGAAAACACAGAGTACATTCATCAGTGCTGGCGAACAAGTTGGTGGCTCTAATATAGTTTCTCTCTGTGGGGGGAAAAAAAAAAAGCCTTTAAATGACCAAAAAAAAAAAAAAAAGTACAATGCATGTCCACATGTCATCATTGTAACAGTGTTACAATGTGTTTAAGCCTACACAGAGGCTTAAAACCACACAGACATCGCTGGGAACTGTTCTTTTCCATGCAAGGACTCTCTGTTGTTTCCCCATTCTCAAGAGAAGCAAGAGCTGCACGTCGGGAGAAGGGCGTTTGGCCAAATTACCTTATTTATTCATGGCCCTTGCTGAATAGCCATGATAATGAGAAACCCCGCGGGAGCAACGCGACCGATTTGTGCGCGGAGCTGCCAAGAGGCCATTTGCAAGGGAACGGCCCCCGCAATATGCCGCGCAGACGGGGCGGCCGGGCGCCGGCGCCGCGTGCCGTTTTGTCCGCGGACGGCTGCCCGGCAAGAGGCGGTTGCAACGTTTTCGGGGCACACAATGGGCTTGCTGAAGTGTGCAACGGTGTTGCCCGCCTCGGAGGGCAGCTCTCCCGCCCACCCCAGGCGGCCAAGGTTTGTTCCGCCCGCGTCCAGCTGCCGGGTCCTGACAGCAAAATGCTGGGGCCATATGCAGGACAAAACAGGGTATTTTCTTGCCTTATTGCTCCTGCCAGCTCGGGAGGACGCAGCAAAGAGCGGCAGCATATGGGCCTCGAGGGATTTCCAGGCATTTAACAAACGTTATATTCTCCATAACAAAACAGCAATATTTGGGTACTTAGGTCACTCATGTAACTAAATTAAATTCCCTAGGTGGTGCGGGCAGGGATGCTAATTGGCTTGCCCCATGGCTTTTCTCCCAAGAAACAGACTGGCCCATTTTTCAGGTGCCTGGCTCTTAACTGACTAATGGAGAGAAGCCCGGTGGGGCCGATCACCTCGCTTGGTAAACACAGACCCTGCTTGTTCGGGGGGACAAGCGAGAGGTGAGGTGGCTTTGGCAGACGGGCTGGTGCTGGGTCAAGCCCAACTCGTTTTTCATTCCTTTATGTTGGGCCTGCAAGGGAAGGTTTAGCACAGATTTGGCTGCTCCCCTGGGATGCCGGGCTCACCAAATGACTGAATCTCCTGCAGGAAGGGCTTCCCTCGTGGATGCAGAAGGCCACACAATACCTCTAATAAGCAGGAGGCTACAGATCCAGCTCTCTGGCTCTTTGGTCCTTAAGCCAGGCAACTTCTGCTACCTTTGGGCAAGTCCTTTTGAGCTTGCTTTGGCTGGGCTCTGCTTCCCTGATAAGCCAGAGAGAACAGCACTAAGGGCAGGTGGTAGCTGCTGGTGGCCAGGGCAAACTACTCACCAAAGTCATGCTCAGAACATTTCATGTATAGGTCCCTTCAGGGTATTTTAATTACCCTTCTGCAGCTGATGAGCTTTCTGAGTTGATTAGCTAAGAGAAAAATACAAGGCTTATAAATTGAAAGTTTTCAGACCTGTAGGGAGCTTAGAAATGTAGGGAGCTTAGCATAAGTAAGTGACATAGCATAAGACATGATTGAGCATGAGGCACGGCTTTCAGAAGATCTCACGGTGTTACAGAGAGAGACAGGAGAGCCACGCCGTGCAGGCGGAGCTGGCCACCCATATAAGGTAGCAGATAGAGCCTAGACCTCTGATTGGAGCCTTAGGAAACTTTCCAATCAGCACAAGGTATATAGGTACACTAAGCAAAACAATAAACAGCATTTGGCATATCACCACATTGGTGTCAGTGTCTGATGTCCCTGGGATAGGATGGTCCCAGGTCCCTGAATTCCGGAGCAGCTGGGGGCGGCTGGTGTGCTGAACAGCAGCAACAACTGGTGACCCCGACGTGACTGGCCGGAGGGAGGTAGTGGAAGCTGCTGGGCAGCGATGGAAGCCGCAGTGAAGGTACTGAAAGAGCTGGGCAAAGAATCTGAAACTTGTATCAAGTCGAAGCAGGCCTGGGAGTGTGTGGAACAATTGATTAAGGAAGGCGTTATAGCCTCTCCGGCACAGATTTTTAACAAGAAGAACTGGACAAAAATGCAAACAGCACTCGTCGACAGAGCGATGGCGGGAAAAACGCAAGAATTAGTGACTTTGGGAAAGATACTGACACTCCTGAAGGAGGCTAAGGAGGACAATGATGCGTGGAGGATTGCGAGGTCAAATTTGTGTGGGAGGATTGATCGGATACACGGAGAGTTTGAAAAGGGAAATGCTGCAGGCACCCAGACCGGCGGGGTGGAAGAGGAGGGAGATGAGGAGGGAGGTATGAAAGGGGAGGAGCCCACTGCACCGGCCTGGCCAGCTGAGCTGCAGGTCCTCCCAATAGAACAGAAAGGGGAAATGCCACCAGCATATCCGGGGGTTGAACTGCAGGGCATGAAAGAACATAAGGGAGGAGAGGATAAAGGGGCAGAACATAAAGAAGGGAGGGTGTCAGCAGAGATAACAGAGGGAGTAGGAGAGACAGACCTCCTGGACTGGGTTCCAGGAATGGTCCTATTGAATAAAGGGGACAGGAGCGTTAGAAGCAAGCAGGAATACCAACAGCTTGTTGATTGGATCCCTGGGGCGCCCTTGCAGTCACAACAGGGAGACCACCAAAAAGAAAGGCGAAAACAGTGGAGACAGCCGCCTCCCATCATGGAGGAGGACTCCTCAGAGAGCGAGTCAGAGCCGGAAATGCAAAATCTATATATAGGGGAGGAGGAGTTAAAGGAGGAGCGATTGCTGGGACGGAAAGGAGGTGGGGAGATGAGTCCAGAGAAGCGACTCACCCATACAGAGAAAGGGGTGAGTAGGCAGAAAGAACTAATTAGACAAATGAAGGAGCTGATGCAAGAACTATCAGTGATAGCCAGGCAACAAAAGAGACTACTGATATCAAGGGCAGGGGAAGATCCAATAACAATTCCCTTAACGGACTGGTCACTAATAGCAAAAGAGCTTGCGTTAGATGGTCTCCACCTGCAGAGCAACCCAGCAATGTCCCGGGTGAGGGTGGTTGCAGGTGGCAGGCAAGAATGGATACCTCTTGACACAAAGATAGTGCAGAATCTCTTCAAAGAAATCAAAGAGAAAGGGGTAGGAGATGAAACAGTAGGGATGTTGCTGGATGCAGCTCACACGAGCTTGTTAACACCTGACGATGCCAGAAGACTAGCAAAAGCAATATTAGCGGCACCGTTATATGTCTTATGGGAGGAAGCTTATGGCTCCAGCTGCCTCGAATTGATGCAAGCAGCTGCAGCTGATCCGCAGCATCCCTTGCGAGCCAGTAATCTTCAACGATTGCTGGGAAATGATCCTGCCATGTCTACCGCCATACAGCAGGCCGCCAATCTAAGGGGGAGAGAGTTACAAGCAGTGACTGAACAATCCAGGAAGGCATACCGGGATATAGCACAGTATGATAAGAAAGTGGACCCCTGGACGCAGATCACTCAGGACCTGGCGGAATCTTTTATGGAATTCTGTTCGCGATTACAAAAGGTCATAGAAATGTCACAGCTCCCACAAAACGCAAAGGAGCCGGTACTCCCTCTAGTGAAAGACATCTTGAGGAACGTCCCAATCAACACACATGTAGCTACCCTGCTCAGGACTGTTCTAATGCAAGAGGCCAGCATAAGTCAACCAACACATGCAATGATGGTGGCAGACCCTCGGTGCTACTTGTGTGGACAGCCAGGCCATTTTAAGGTGGTTTGTCCAACCAGAGCAGCCATGAAAGGACCATGTTGGAAATGCGGAAAAAGAGGGCATGTGGCAAAGGACTGCCGAAAGAAGGGGGCGGGAAACTGTCGGGGAGGCCAGAAAATCCAGGGCGCCGGTCCTCCTATGAAAGTAATGCAAGCCCAGAATCCCCGACAAACAAAGCCCTGGATGCCACCTTCCCAAGCGGCACAGACAGCAGCAGTGAGTGGAGGACCAGCGATGGAGGACAGGATGGAGAATTGCCAGGGAAGCATCTGCCCTTCCACGTGGCCTTGGCAATGAGCTGCCAAAAAGGCCCGATAGTTGCAGCGATGATTAAATCAACAAATCCATTTGCGCGACCTAGCACAGTTATTATTGGAATGTTAATAGGTATGGGGGCAGATGTAACGGTCATATGAAGGGAAGATTGGCCCCTATCCTGGCTGGCAACTACTGGGCAACAACTATATGGAGTGGGTGGGCTGCAGAATTTCATGAGCAGCAGTTTACCGGTGTCTATTGAGATTGAAGACAACCCAGAGGACCCCCTCAAAAGATGCTTAGCAGCTACGTTGTGACCCGTAATTACACAAGTTGAGTGGAGCCTACTCGAACGTGATGCTTTGATGCAAATGCAACTTGGTATATCAAATTTACCCAATGGGCCACTGGTCTAAGGAGCCGCACACTTGGGGAGATACGTTGGAAAACGGAAACCCCATTATGGATAGAGCAGTGGGCCCTAACTGAGGAAAAATTAAAGGTGGTACACCAAGTAGTAGAGTGCAAAGTCCAAGCAGGACATTTAGCCCCCTCAACAAGCGCCTGCAATACCCCTGTATTCGTTATCGAGAAGAAGGACAAGAACCAATGGCGGCTAGTACACGACCTGCGAGAAGTGAATGCACAAATGGAGCTGATGAGAGCGCTCCAGCCAGGGCTTCCTGTGTTATCCGCCATTCCTGAAGAGTGGCCAGTAATAGCAGTAGATATCAAAGACTGCTATTTTAGCATTCCATTGGCTCCAAAGGACTCTATGTGTTTCACCTTCACTTTAACCAGTGTAAACAACATAGGGCCAGCTAAGAGATGGCAGTGGACAGTACTACCCCAAGGAATGGCAAATTCTCCAGTACTCTGCCAGATGTACATGGCGGCAGCACTCGAACCAATCAGATCAGAATATCCGAAGGCTTACATCATCCATTATATGGACGACATACTCATTGCATCAGAGTCAACACAGAGTTGCGAAGAAATTTTAATGCAGACAGTAGACCAGTTAAAGACAGCAGGACTAGCAATAGCCGAAAGGAAGGTTCAGAAAGGAACCTCCATAAAGTTCCTGGGAGCGATAGTTATTCCTCGAAATGTACATGCCCAACTCATCCGCCTTCAACCAGACGTAAAGAACCTACATGATGCTGAGAAGCTAATAGGAGCACTCCAGCGGTTGCGTCAGTATGTATATATTCGCCATGAGCAGATGAACCCCTTTTATGAACTCCTGAAGGGGAAGCATCCCTGGGAAACCCAAGCGCTCACTGCAGAGAGCAAGTAGATCCTGCAAGAAGTTGAGCAACGAATGACCACTGATGCAATTTGCAGGAGACGACCAACTGTCAGAGTCCATCAATGCTGGGTGGGCAACTACGCCTACAGGCATCGTTGGCCTATTATTCCAGAACTTAAAAGGAAAAGATAGACCCCTATTGTGGCAATACCAGCGAACCCAGAAGGAAGCCTTCTGTCTGCCCCGAAGGCTATCAGCAGGATGGCTGGTGACCTGTGACACACCTGTATCCGAGTGTTTGGCAAAGAGCCTGATACAATATAATTTACATGGTCAAAAAGGCAGATACAACGCCTATGGCAGATTGATGAGGAGCTCCAGCTAGTGCTGATGGACTACCCGGGAGAAATTGTCACCAGAGCATCCCCTCAATGACATGACCCCGTCCGCAGTATTGGAGTTACCATGACTCCTCGGATAATGGAGATGCCCAAAGCAGGGACAACATACTTCACGGACGCATCCAGTGTTACAAAAAGGGCAGCGGTGACCTGGCGGAAGAACGAGCAATGGAATGCAGTGTCTTGGGAAGGGGACGCTGAGAGTGTCCAGTGGATGGAAGCAAAGGCGGTAGAAATGGCCCTTGGAATGGAACGACAGTGCCATATTAATATTTGTACAGATTCCATGTATGTCCTCAAGCTACTGCCTCAGATGAAACATCAAGGCACTGCGGGTACCAGTATAGCTTGACTGTTAGATAGGGCCTTACAGCTGAGGTCGGGAACCGTAGCGATCATTCACCTCAACAGCCATCAAAGAGGCCAAGGTTCCCTTATAGAAGGCAATGTGAAGGCCGATCAGAACGCTCGAGGGATATGGCCAGTACAAGCACGAAAACTCCATGAATTCCTCCATCACGGGCCTAAAGCCTTGGCAAAAGAAACAGGACTGATGGTCACAGAGGCGAGAGAAGTGGTTGCAACCTGTCCCTATTGCCAAAATTCGGCTCTATGGTCAATGGGTGTGAATCCATGTGGCCTGCAATCTAATGGACTATGGCAGTCGGACTTCACTATATATGATAAGTTTGGACCTAACAAACACCTTGCAGTTACAATCGACACATTTAGCTCCATTATAATAGCCACAGCCCACCGGAAGGAGATGGCAAAAACTATCATAGCTCATTGGGAGACTGCCATTGCGTGGCTAGGTAAACCCCAAGTTATAAAAACAGATAATGGACCATGCTTTCAGGTCAAAGAGACAGCCGCATGGTGTCAGAAGTGAGATATAAAACTTATTCATGAAATTCCGTATAATAGCACGGGGCAGGCTATAATAGAGCGAGCTCACGATACCCTAAAGACACAGCTCATGCATCTTGAGGAGGGAGGGGGAAGACCATGCCAAAGGAATTCCCCTAGGTAAACAGCATGAGCTACTATGTCAAGCACTGTACGTGCTTAATCATCATACTAGGGGGAATAACACACAGACCCCTATACACCTTCATTTTTACAAAAAAGAAGACGGTGAAACGGAGAAATATCCTATGGTAAGGGTAAGATTCCCCGGGAACATAGAATGGGAAACAGGCTGGCGCCTTAGAACTCTGGGGAGAGGGAATGCAGCGATTGAGAAAGGGGAGGTCTTAGAGTGGGTTCCTGCAAGGTGCATCCGCCCTGAGTTGGCAAAACAAAGAGATAATAACTCGAGTCTTGGAGAATTTTCTCCTACAGATGTTCCTGATGGGAAAGAGACCACAGAAAAGGAGGAGCTGCAGCCAGAACAGCGGGATGAACGAGGAGCAGAAGCGACTCATCAACAAGGACAAGGAGGAAGACCCCCCAATAAACAAGGAGGGTCTCCTGATAAATAAGGGCGGTACTATTATATTATTCTTTGTGCTTTGCCTTGGTAGTTGTGCTTTAGCTTGCATTAGAAAAATATTATTCTCTCTATCTCGCAAAATCTGGTTTATCCAAAAGAGCGAGAGAATTAGATAAGTAGGCGCACTTCGCTAAAATAAGGCATAAGAATCATATATACCAGCTTATAGAGTGGGAGCTTTAACAAGGGGAGGGGGTAATGTAGGGAGCTTAGAAATGTAGGGAGCTTAGCATAAGTAAGTGACGTGGCATAAGACATGATTTAGCATAACGCATGGGCTCGGAAGATCTCGCGATGTTACGGAAAGAGACAGGAGAGCCACGCCGCGCACGCAGAACTGGCCATGCCATATAAGGTAATGAACAGAGCGTAGACCTCTGATTAGAGCATTCAGAAACTTTTGCATGGGCACAAGGTTGTAGGGGCCAACTCCAAGGACGGCCGTACAGTGTCTGGTAGCAAGCACGATGCCTTGTTAGAAGATAACCACCTTCAAGGCCGACAGTACACTTGTTCCATCAGCGGATCAAAAACAAAGACAGCTGTCCGGCTGCTGCGTGACCATGAAGCTGATTGGACAGTAGCTGTTGCGCACTTGTTTTTAGACAAAAAAGGTATTGCATTCGGGACCTTATAGGTAAACTTACAAAGGATTGGATGCCAGCCCTGGAGACCGTGGCAAGATAGGGGCAAGAGGAGAGCATGTCAAATCATGATTGGACTAATGATGGGTCGGGGGCGCGGGCTTACTGTATAAAAATGTGCTGGAATCTACAATAAACGGAGCATTGACTTAATCTCTATGAGAATGTGTCTTTGACTCTGGAAGCTCCTTCGCATCACAAGGTATATAGGTAAACTAAGCAAAACAATAAACGGCATTCAGCATATCACCATATTGGTGTCAGTGTCTGAGGTCCCTGGGATAAGATGGTCCAAGTTCCCTGAATTCCGGAGCAGTTGGGGGTGGCCAGTGTGCTGAACAGCAGCAACAACAGTGACCAAAGGCAAGGATTTGGATGCTCATTCAATGCCATCACATATTACAACAGGAACAGGAGGAGTGTTTCTTAGGTACTCCAGAATGATGGAGATAACATTGGGACCTGTTGCCGAAGGGAGTCGGCAAGCCTCATTCG
>JAVCKT010006164.1:0-14247 GCA_032273925.1 Rhynchotus rufescens | reverse complement strand
TAAATACCTCTCATGATTTCTGCTTCTGCCTAGATTAATTTCCTGACTTGCACACTCCAGATAGCGTAAATTAAAATGTTTGATATTATGTGTCATTAGTAAGTGAGCACTTTTACCTTTTCAGATACAAGACATCTTTACATCATTTGCATTTGAAAGGGATGAGTAATTTTCAACTTTGAGAGAATTCAACCCACAGGATTTCTGCATAATTTTGCATTCTGCTCAAAAAATCCCTCTCTCCTGCCATACCTTTCATACTCATTCTTTGATTAGGTTTCACAGTATTTCTTGCCCTGCTGGTTTGTCCGTATCTCATGAGTCCTGCTTGGGAACTCCCACAAAGGAACATGAAAGCTCAGTCCTGCTCTGTTTTTCTTCAAACTACTTCAGTAGGGTCTGCTGGGGATTATCCATGGAAACTAATAATAATAAAAAAGAATATATTTACTACATAAGAAGCAAAGCCAAAATCTGACTTATCTTCTACCCAATTAATATATGTTCTAGTGTAATATTTTTTTGTTTGTTTTAATCAAGCACTAATCCTCCATCTTCTGTGGTGCTCCATGCAAGAGCTTCTCTTGCTCGTTTTGGCTTTTGTAGCAAATTTATTCTATTCTTCAGCAATAAAAATCAGCACTGAAAAAAAAAAAATAGAAGAAATTATCAATTCCGTCTGGGTAAATAAAGCTACCCTTAAGAAGAATCATAAGGCATCTTATATACCTTATACCAGTGTTGTCAGTACTGGATCATTCTCTATGCTCTATGCAGGATCTAAAGAATACATTTTGCTACTGAAACTGCTACCCATACTTTTTAGTCTGTATTTTATGTCCTACGGCAACATCATCGACGATCCGATCAATGCCAATACTCTCCTATCTCCATAAATATTTGCACTAGTAACTTTTTCATTGAGTGTTTGCCTAAAATATTTGCTTCCTTTTCAGCATTCTCAACTGTAATTTCTACTTCCTGATTTCTGAGGCCTTCATGCTAGCAGGGTTAAGTTCAAACTTCAAGTTGCACAACTCAGGAAAAGTGTTGGTTGTAGTATACTGGCTGTGTTTCAGCCAATCTATAGTAACAGCAACTATTCCATATATCATTTGGTTTTGTTGCTGTTTTGTTATTTCAGAATCAACAATATTTCTTGTTTTATTTGGCTGGTTCAAGTTGTATCAGGTATGAACAACACATTGACTCTTCTAGAGGCATTTCTCCCCAATCCCTTGTTGGATTCTGCAGATGAAACTTAGCCCCTCTTCTGTAAAGTCATGAAAGTTGCCAGCTAAACTGTCCTCAAATCTGAAATGTCTTATTTATCTATATGCAAAGAGAATCAGTACAAAGCCAACCATGAATGCTATACAAACACCCACAAAAAATACTATAGCATTTTTGCAGTCCATAAATTATAAAAAGAACGCGATTTCTAATGAGGACTGCTATGTACTTCTTTTCTAAAAAGATAGGAAGTGGTAGTGGAAGATATGTAGTGGAAGATATGAAGTTAGGTCAGAGAGCGAGATGATGATTTCTCTCTACGTATAATCTGTCATAGTCATCAGAAACATGTTTGGAACAATATCTATGCATTTTCATTCAGCTGCTGTACCAGTATCAGCATCATCATCTTACCTTGTATTTGCTGAGTTATTTGCATAAGAAACAGGTACTTGAGACTTTTCTGGACTTCTGTTTGTGTTATAGAGATCAGTGGTTTCTAGATATGCCACTCAAGTAGAACAAACTCAAGAGTCCATCAGAAAAAGCTGTTTTCAAAAAAAAACTAAATTAAAAAAATGTATTTTGCTTTATTAGACAGAACAAAAAAGGGAATCCTGTTTTGAGAGTCCTGTTCCTCTAAATCTCTTATTCTTTCCTTCCCTTAACTCATGTCTACTCAGACTCTGCCGCCAACTCAGGTGCAGATAAGACACATCAGTTACCACGAGACCATTTACTGCAGGTTGTAACAACCACAGTTTTTATCTAAACTTAGTGTCTAAAAGCATTTGCTTGCTCTTTTTCTTGAGCCTGAAGTAAACTTTTAATGACACTTGTGGGTTTTTTTGTTTGTTTGTTTTAATTACAATTTGCTCCAAGTTAACCTGTAACACCTCCCTGCAAGGGTAAAAAAAAGTTCAAAGTCATTCATTCTATAAAATACTTCAGTTTATAAGGTTTAAGCTACATACTAGTCTCAGACCAAGCTCATCTCTCAAATCCCCTAAACTTCTATTAGCTAGTCTCTGTTATAAATTCAGCTATTAAACCTACATTTTGTAGCATGACCACAAATGCCTTTACCCAGCCTGACTAGAAATTCTTAGCATTCAGAAGAAACACCTAGCTAGTCCTGGACTACTACTACCTTTAAAGAGTATTTTGAATTTGTAAGTAGGTGTTACAAGAATCTTTATTTCCATAATCAAATACTATTTATTTACAGGAATACTGACATGTTCACTTTGCAAGGTCAGTGTTGTTCTATGGGAAATGCTGATAGTGAACTGGAAGAAATCATTGCCTCCCAGACCACTGCCTTTTTTATTCCAAATCTGCTGCCCTGGCTAGCTGGGATTTTATCCCTGCCTCTCTCTAGAGTCCTACATGATGCCGAGAAAGTCACCCAAACCACATTTTTCAAAAAAAAAAGTGGCCACGAGCTATGCATTCCTCATTTTTTGGGTATCTAATATGAAACAGCTGGGGAAGGAGTTGCAAGCAGAGCGAGTGCTCCGAGCTCCAGCTGGAGCTGTTTTCCACTGCATCAAATTTTATAAAAAGGTTGCATGCTCTGAAATATGAATGTCAAGCTGGGTATCCAAAAGCAGTGGACATTTCTGACAATGTGATTGTTATACAAATCATTTCTACAGTAAACTCAGCAAAAAGGGGTTCACTAACATTTGTGAATCCCTCAGAGCAGATCTCCTGAGATATTGGTAGTGTTAACAGATAGCTCTCAGATGACCTTATCACAGTATATGATCCCCAGCTCTGGGCTAGCTTCTGGCATCACTTTACAAAGCTCTCTTATCCTTCCAGCAGGGACTTAGTGGTCTGTAAGACATCAAAAGGTTTTGCATAGAAGCATTGCAAAAACTGACCTTCCTCCCCTACCACATGCACAGTGTTATACACACAAGCAAACAAACAAGCAGAACTGAGAAAAGCAAGAGGAATAAACAAGTGTTGCAGGCTAAAGTACATGTAGGTACACGGGAGTACATGTAAAGCACAGCTGCGCGGTGAGACACTCCTAACATGTTTTGATAAATAACCAGTACGAGTGAAGGGATCAGCAGTTATCTATAGACACAAGCTAAGTTAACACAGAAGATACAGGAAGGAACAAACTCGTGTTGTAAGACCTGCCTGTTTGATCAAGACTGTAGGAGGCCTGGGTTAAATTCCTGCTGGTGCCTGAGTAAATCTGGTCTGACATTTCCCACCTCCAGGTGAATATGCACATAACTAACCATCAGCTATTTTGTGCCACTAAGGAGTGAGGTTTCCATTATTTCTCTTCAAACCTTTCTACTTTGCATGGAATGAATATTCATTGGGCTCATGGGAGAGTGAAAGTGTAAAAACATGTTTATCAGTGGATTGTTAGGATGCTTAGCAAAGAAACGAGGTGCGAGGAAAGAAGGAATAGAAAGGGCGAGTCTATTCCTTGCTTCAATGAATTCTTACAAGTAGAGGAAGAAAACATTCCTTTTTGTATGAGAAACACTGTCCTGCTTGAGCGCAAAAAACACTTGTTTTCACATGCTTTTTGACATGATCATGTCTTCTGTCACCAGGAGAAGATCAGCAGGAGATCTTGCACAGTGGATGGCCTCACACCTCTTCAGACAAAGAGAGGGAGGACTGGGGGCCTTCACTTCTTACATCAGTGCTTTCCCTACTGGACTATCAGATAGTGAATGTGCATAGAGAGGAAGGCTCTTTTCTTCCCACTGTGCAAGTTAAGAAAGTGATAAAGTTTAGATGTATCCAGAATTTCCTGGCTAAGCTGGAGCAGAGCAGAGGTTTTGCTGATCTGTGCTTTGTCTGTCTTTGGACAGAGTTTTGCATGCTGGCACTGGCAGTGAGACAGACATTAAATGCTTGGGTCTGTTTGTGGCAGTAGCTGAAATACTGAAAATGCTACGTGGAAATTAGTAGTTGTGCATTTGATGCTGGATAATGTGAGGTAAATGTGGTCTGAAGCCACTTACATAATGATGAGAACAACTCTCCTATAGCTGTGATAATCAAATTTCTCTTTTAGAACTACCCTTATATATACATCTAGGAATAAAAGTGATCCTGGCAGAGACGTAATTAAATAGAATGACTACAAAGTTCTAATAATAGTTTGTCCCAAATTCTGCAAAAAGTCCTGGAAAAATTCTGCAAAAGTATAGATGCACTAAACAATTAGATTAAAAAGCTGTTCACAGGAACTCTTCCATTAAAGTGTTTTTCCCTTTAGACTGTTGCTTTAATGACTATGAAATGAATGGAGCTTAATGTAATACTAGCATTTTTAACAAAGATTTGATCAGGAAGTGACTGTGTCTTTTGTCTTATCATAACATTTTATTTTGACCCCCTGATACCTGACTATTGAATTATTTTTTCTATTTGTGGAGTGGGTGATAAATTCATCGCTTATGAAACTATATTGATTTAAGTCTGTTTATACTGACTTCCACTATCTTTCCTTGCGAATGCATTTGTCCCACAAAGCATATCACAAAATTATTTAGAGAGAGGTTGACAGAGTTAGATTGTGCAGGTAAAGAAATGCAATTCTATATATCACCCTGAAATAACCCTGCTATGAGGAAGGATCTTTGGATATGGCCTCTTTTATGGAAAAATTCTATAGAATTTAACAAGAGGCAACATTGTTTTAAGACTTGTCAAAAAAAAAAAAATCATGGAATTTGTATGCATTATCTACTGCAACACTGAAATTCATTTAAAAATAATAAAGCTAACATAATATTCCTAAATGACTTTAATTCTACTTGGGAACCACATAGCATCCACAAAAATGACTGGTCAATTCATACTCACTGATATAAGTGATGACTATATTACAAAGAAGGATCTGCTTCCTCCAAATCTGGCCCATTAGATCTGGAAATAGAGCAAGGTTTCAATTAAAGAATGTCATGGGTGTATATGCCTTTTCAGCTCAGTAACAGTTCATTTCAGATCTTTGGACTGCCACAAATCAGCCTGTAGCTGTTTGTATTACATATATCTGGTTTTGGACTGCGGCTTCATTTTCAAACATTTTATATGTGTTTTTTTCAAAATGCCTAGATTTCCAAGGAAAATAATGTAACCAGCAAGCAGAGAAAGAGCAGCAGCAGCCACTGACTTTGTCATAATAAGTTTTGCTGTCCAATTAAGCTTTATTAATACAGATTGCATGTGCCAACTTAATAACCTCTTCTTTACATTGCAGTTTGATAAATTAGAAGCAGCCTGGCTCTTTAACAAGTGTTGCTAGATTCAGACCATTGTTTTGACACCTTTAATTTATCTACAGAACTTCTATGCTATTGATCTTTCATGAAATGCACCTTGTAGCCACTGGTGACATGTTGATTTACCCCAGTGTGGATCTGGAGCTGTGTAGGAAGAATTTAAGGTTATATTTTTCCAGGGCACGTAAGAAAAATATCTAGTGCTTGGTATGCTCTCATATTCCAAAAGAAATATTTCTGAGTGTCCAGAGAGAAAACATATCTATCAAGAATTATTTAAGAACAGCCAAAGAGAAGAGTTTCCATCGGAAGAGGGAGAGTACCCCAACTTTTGTTTGCTGGCAAAATCTCAGGAGCCCTCTAAGAGAGCCTCCAGCACAGCATTAGTAGATTCTGTAAATTGCAACTGCAATACTAGGATATATTCCTTCTGTGTCTACTTATAGACCCTGATCCACTCTAGAGACTGGTAAATATGAACTATTGCTCTTCGTGGGGGTCTCCGTTTTCCAGACAGGAACTAGAATTCACATTCATCTGCACTGTAAAAAGGATGTCATTAATTTGCAGTGGAAACCTATTGTGCTAAAACCACAAACTCATAGGTCTGGAAAGGTCTACAAGAGGTTGCCCTATCTAGCCCCTGGACAGATTCATATAGCCCTAGATCTAACAGATGTTAACACCTGTTAGCACCAGGCTCTTAATTATATTCAATAAAGCAATTCAGTGCTACCCATAGCAGTTAAATCCAGTTAAAATCCACTTAATCACCCAAAATATTCTATCTTAAAAAGTTTGTACTAATATTGCAACTAAACACTCTGCTGAAAATTCCACAAATTCCTTACCTTCCTCACTGATCTTAGAAAACAACTGATCACTATTCTTTTTTAAATGATTTTTTTTTGCATGTTAGAAGGCTTATCCCGTGTTCTTTCATTTTTTCTCTAGCCTAAAGGAACATAGATACTTTAATCTTTTTCTATGGACTGTGTTTTCTAAACCCTTTTGCATTCTTTTCACTCTGCTCTGGATTTTCTCCAAGTCATCTTCTTGACAGTGTGGTGTCTGAAAGTGGACACAGGAACCAGCTGGAACACAAGTAGGACAGAATAACTGCCTCACAGGGCTTGCATACCATATTTCTGTGAATGTATCTTCAACTAAGACATCCTTTTCTGTAGCAATATCATGACTTACAGTCAGTTTGTGATTCACTACAACCCCTATATCTTTTTTCCATGTTATATTTGTCTATTTGCACTTCATTTTTGTTCAACATATTTGTTGAATTTAATTTGCGCTTAATTTGCCTGACTTTTGATGTCAGTCAGATGTCTGACTTTTCAAGCTCATTTGGACTTCCAACCAAGATCTGATCCAATCACCAAAGTAAGTGCACTTCTCCCTTCTTAATGTCTGCAGATTTTCTAGGTGTAGTAATTGAATTTCATCCTTTAAATCATTAAAAAATATTTTGAGTAGAAATTAGACTTCCTTTGAGCTATCCCTCTGGTTTAACAGTGACACAAACTTATTTACTCACAAATTTGTGACACAAATTTATTTATTTCACACCTTTTTGCTTCTTGATTTCTTTGAAATTTGAAGAATTTGTTCTGCAAGCATTTTGACTTTTTAGAATACTAATCTTAAATATCCTGGAGTCATGGTCTGAAGACTCTATTGAAAAAAATGAGGGTCAGTCTGGGGGTTACATTATATAGTTTGCTAGTCTCTGCAATACTTCGAATGACACATAGTATTTCAGATAGTATTTGAAACTCTGAAATTGGTCCCTCTAGTGACTGAGTTTACATGCTTTTAACCCCAGCTCAGAGTCTTTCTCACAAAGTTTATGTACTGGTATCAGACAGTTTCTGTATTTCTGTATTCAAACATTTCTCTTCCTACTATTCCTCCTTTATAAAGCAGCATGTTATTTCTAAGGAAGCTGGAGCTCAGTGCCAACAATATTAATGAAGATCTACATTCATCCTCATGACTCATAAGACCCAGGATAGGCCTTTACAGTCAAATGAGAGTATTGGCAAGTACAGTTGCGACCTGGACTTCATCCTCTGTGTTCCCAGAACCTCATAGACACTTTATTAGTGCCCACATGGATGAGTAACGTGAATAGCATGAGTCATAGTCAGGGACTGGATGTGTCTCAACAGTATTTCCACTGTGCCTGAAGTTCTGGATTGGTCAAGAAGCCCATGTCCTGGAAGAAAGGGTCAGATCGGCAGACTGGTGTCTCTGGCCTGATTAAAAGAGATTGCTGTAATCATGGTCTCATTCACTGAGAAGTTCGTCATTGGTGGAGCACAACAAATTACAGGATAGTACCTTACTGAAGAAGTGGGCCAAAATGGATTTATCTTGAAACAGAAATTTAAAACATTTATCCCTCCTCAAAGATGTTTACTTTCCTTCCCAACTAAGACAGCGAGGAGCTTCCAGCTTCTGACTTCAATAGGCACAGGACCTGACTTTTAAATGAACCCAAAGCATTTAGAGGCTATTGACTGAGAAACGGCTGGACTAGACAAAATGTTTTCAACTAGTTTTGTAACTTGATTTTTTGGCAGAAATTTTAAAAGTGTCCTTCCTTCTTTTTACTGCCCACTTATCAGATTGTTTTTCAGCATTCTTAGATCAGTTTCTTGCACAGCCTATAAAACCTACCTAATTATAATGGATATTTCTAAATTACCTATTCAGACAGGTAACTAAAATAACATTTAAGTGCACGTTCCTGAATATTGGTGCAATAGCAGGATAGGAAAAAAATATATATTTAATGCAACTCCTTATATATATTTCTCTTACTTTTATAGCTGAAATCCAAAAGATGTCAGCTCTGATGGAATTCTGTAATAATGCCCCTTCTTTTTATCATACACACATCTTATGAATACCATTGTTTTCTCACTTAATAATAAACATGTTTAGTGATTACCTTAACTAGCTTAATGGGAATTCTCTTTTAAATCTTCTCTTGGGATTTAGATATTCTCAGCTACATTTCTTCTGTTGACAGAACTTAACATTTCTTCATCCTAAACGAATGCTCTTCCTTAGAAGCTCATTTTATATAAAGACATCGGCACTTCTGCAGGTTTTATACATGGGAAGGCCTGATTTTTAAATCTTGCCAAAGCACAGGAGAAACCAAGCATCTGAATATGGTTTTTTTTTTCTGCAGAAAAGTAAGAAGTGAGCGCTAACATAAGATCAGTTCTAACTAACCCTACCTGAGCAAGAGGTTCCACCAGGCAATATCCAGAGGCCCATTCCAACCTTAGCTGCTGTGTGATTACTACTGAGGTGCCCAGGGACTGTAGACACCTAAGCAATTCAGGAGGGTTTTGGGAAACAGCAATGATACGTGATTTAGGTACCTTGCAGGATAATTAACTAAGTCATCCTATGAATCTGTCTTTTTGTGCCTGGAATTTTCTCATACAAGTTAACACTATGCTAAATGGAGAAATAGTGAGGTAGTAACCATACAGTATTTCAACCCACTGCTCTTTGTCTTTTCTAAGAACTTATCTTGATTTTTTGAGTTAATCCCTCTAAAACCTCTATATCTCTTTATCAGATGTTATTTAAATGCTGGTTTTAGCAAACATTAGCTGCCTAGAGCTTTTTAAACTGAGAGCATGACCCTCTAACAAGGCTAATTCATATGATTTCTGTCTGACTTGAGGGCATATATAAATACGTTTCTAATTAGTATCATCTAGTTTACTAGAAGCTAGTTTACTAGAAGCTAGAAAATCTAAACTTGCAAGGCAAATACAATAGCATACACTCTGACAAAGCTTACTGTGAACTGTGGAAATAGATGAGTACAATCCACAGTTGTGTGTAGACTAGTGAGAGAAAAACGGAATAAAACCGTAAATAGTAATTCTTGGAAATATTTTTCTGCTATGATGCTTCTGTGTTATCGCAATCAGTTCTGTGGATAGCTGCCTACCACTTACAAAAAGAGCAAGCAATATTGTTCATTTATAACAGCAAGTCATGCCTTCCATTAGCCATGTCAGTTTGAATGCTCATACACTAATGGTGTCTTCGTTGGGAATTATACTGGGCCCAAATGTTTGCACGTTTCGATGACAAATCTACTGTTACAGCATTGAAGACACATACCCATTACAATAGAGTGCTTAGCTATTTTAGGAATGAAGAGTTTTAAAAGCTCCCCAAGGTTAAATACAGCACCCTATGTGCCAGCCGAGTTGCCATGGTGACAGAGCCTGGTACTTGCCTCACTCCCTTGTTTAATACAGGCCTTGGCCTTCTGCTTCCTAATTGCTGGTGAATGATCAAACCGTCTTACATTGACTGTACAAAGGTGACGTGAAACATATTTCAAAACACACAAAAAAACCCCAAATGTAATACAATTAAACCTGAGGAAAACACATGATTGTAAACAAGAATCCAAAAAATGGATTTTAGGTTAAAGCAGCACGTTCTGATTTGAAGCAACAATGCTGTGGCCTTGTTAAAACAAGATATATTTTAGGTGGTAAAGGGATTATGGATTAGGAGTTACAATTCCAAAAGCAAGCTATATGTCAGGAAATTATACTGTTGTCATTAAAAAACTCAACCATCAAAAATTCTGGGCATTTCTAAGGTTGTGATTTCAGTTCTTTCTATTCTCTTAGCCTCCACTCGTGGGGAGATTAACCTTACTACCTAGTGCTTGGAAACTAATAAAATCTGCCCCATCTGATATACAAATATCTATTTAAATTAAAATTAAAATCAAATTACTAAAAAATTACTAATATTTTAGTACTTTTATGTATTTGTAAATTATTTGTTTATATGTTTACTTACGATTCAAAAAAAAAGATGCTTTTTCAGAAATCATTTGCTTGGAAAGCTATATATTACATAGCCTATGGCTCTGATAATGTTCTTGAAAAGAGACAATTGATGTCAGGCATTAAGTGAGTACACAGCTTCTCAGTAGGGATCTTGATAAGGATCATAGCTCTTTTCACAGATGTGGCTTTGGTTTTGTTTCCCTTCTAGCTGGAAGTAATCAGAGGGTATGCAAAAAGTTAAAATTTTATAAAACTGACAGGCCTTCTGTTTAGTGAAAGCACCGTGATATTTCTGTGGAGGAGACAGAATGATTTTAGGCAGATATTGCAATTAAATCGTTCTGGTGCATCGTAAGAGACAAAATATAGCTACAGAAGACAATACTTCTCAAATTTTTTTTTTTATCCATAGGAAAAAAATGCTTTGATTAACCTCTTTTTGGTTTTGATTTTGGGTTTTTTGTTTGTTTGTTTGTTTTTGTTTTTTAGTATCTTTTGATTCCCAGTGATTTCTGGTCAGATGCAAGCTGAAAAGGAATCTTTGAGATACATATTTCTCTCTCTGCCATTTGATGCAAATTTATTCGGAGACAAATTTTTTCCTGTCTTTTGTCTAATATTTAACTTATATTTCAGCTCCTTCACCTTACCCCTGCAGAGTCATTTTGCATACGACTTCAGATTTCACATGCTCAGATGTATGTATATTGTTTATTTGTAGCTACAAGCTTAACATGCTAAACACTTTTCAGACACTTAATAACTACCTTTCTTCTGAAGATTTCAGAATTTAAGCCCAAAATAGTAAATGTAGGACCTTGGAAGAAGAATAAAGGCAGATTATTTATATAAATATTGTCATTGCTCTACAAAGTTGTGG
This sequence comes from Rhynchotus rufescens, assembly GCA_032273925.1. Taxonomy (NCBI): domain Eukaryota; kingdom Metazoa; phylum Chordata; class Aves; order Tinamiformes; family Tinamidae; genus Rhynchotus; species Rhynchotus rufescens. The sequence goes on along the minus strand of JAVCKT010006164.1, from coordinate 3,004 downwards.
TGACAAGGGCCTTAAATGTGGATGTGGATCAATATCTTACTGTCCCAAAGATTTTGTTAATTATCTTTGCTGAGATTATTAAGATGAGGATCACTTTTTTTTCTTTATTTTAAAGTCTATGTAGCTAATGCCTATAAAAAATATCTTAATACTGCCTACTATCCTATTAATACTATCTCTTGTCCTATTTAAAAAAAGTCTCTAATATCTTTGAAATGTGATGTTCCTATGCAGTAAGTGAGATATAGATCTATCTAATTCACAATAGATTGAGAGAGAGAAAGAGAGATTTGGGGGAAATGAAATCTTAAAAATATTGCAATTTCAGCTTTCCCAAGGGCATCTAATTTCATCCTTTAATACATGTCCTTCTGCACATCTGAGAATTTTGCAGTTTAGAGACCAATATGAAATATTTTCTCTAAAATATGGGTATATATCTCCTAAGCAAAAAGAAAACAGAGAATTATGATTTGAGATAGGAACAAACTATGACTGTTAAATTTTGAGCTATTGTCTTCAGTGTCTTACATGTCATATGCTGCAATCTAATTGCCAGACTTTCAAAAGTTTGATTTGTAACCTTTGATCCAGTTATCCTATAGCAGTAAATTGCAAGCAGGGTGTAAAGCAAGTGAGCTAAATATGAAAGAACTGTGGCAGGCGGTGACTGGGTTGCTTGCTGGATAGGGTAATGAGCATGTGTATGTAAGGTAGTAATTTCACTGCGCCCTTTAAAGACAAAGTTTGGGGTTTAGCCATCCCAAACAAACTGATTACCAACTTTTCTAGTCCCAAGAAAGAACAAGTAATGAGATGGAGCTCCAATATTGTTTCTGAATACATTTTTACAGGAACTATGAGGTGCCCTGTATGGAAAAGCTTCACACTGAATTTTACAGATCAGCAAGTGAGAAAGAGCATTTTGTTTCTCACTAGAGTAATGGTTTGCTAATACTTTAATCAAATCATAGTAAACAAGCCATGCTTACTGATGAAAAAGGAGATGATTTAAAAGGGTTATTAACATTTCCATACAAAGGGAGGCAATCAGTGAGAAACAAGGTATGCCTTGCATACATTTAGGATCAATAGTCAGGAAGGAGGTAGAATTCTCAATGAAAATCCCTATTCCCTTTATACACACAGCTTGGGTGACCTGAGGAAGGGATTAAATAGAAATGCATTCATGCTTCCCCAATTGATCAGTCTTCTCTCATCTCCTATGAGTACAACCCGCCTGCAGACAGACCGTGTGTGCATAGGCTGAGCCTACGACCATCTGGAGCAGGTAATTGTTAGTGCCTCCAGCTTGCTAGCTGGATAGCTTCCAGATTTAAGCCTGGGATCAGTTGATGGTTTTGCTTAATTTTTGTCAGCATGTTCTTATTAAATCTTTATTGTTATGTCACTTGGGCATTTACAAATGAGTACATTTTTCTGCTTTAAAATTAACCAACTTAGATTATGGATTTCGGATAGCTAGGTAAGATGAAAATATATCAATCCTGTAAGGATGTAGTACTGATTAAAATCAGGGTCCTGGACAGTACTCAAAGAAAAGCAAATATTTTTCTGCAAACCATTCAAAAAATTGAAAGCTTCCTCTGCTGACATGTTTTGGAAGTTACAAACTGAAAAGTGTATTTTCTTGACCAGCATTACCTATATATAAGTTTCCTGTTGTACAGCATGTTCCTAGGGAGAGAACTGGAGCCCTGAGGGTCCCGGAGCATGTCAGAAAGTAACACATTCGTAGGGTGAATAGGAAGACTAGAGGTCTTACGTAGGGATACTCATCCTCTTACACTGATGGAGAACAAAGTCAGAGATTTGAAGCACCTGAATGCAGATTATTTTAGGCTCTTATTCTGAATTTTCATCCATTGAAACTGACCTCTATCTATTGGCTATATAGAGCAGCGAGAAAATTTTAGTAGACTCAGTTACCAGTTCAACTCTAGTACAAGTCAAGACTGAGACTAAAATTCATGTGGTGATTTCACCACAAGTGGCATTTCAACAGAGGATTTTTGCATTAAGAAGCACTGTGGAATTGATACTGCTGTTGAGAATAAAGTCATGACTGCTGGCTCTGTCCTTTTTAAGGGTGGTCCTTCTGTGCCTGTCTAGAGTGGATGGCAAAGGAACAACTCTGGCAGCCTGAGTAGTTGCAGCCAGTGCTGTACCTGACTGGTAGAGAATACAGGATGACAGTCTCCAGGGCTATCAGCTTGGAAACTTTCAAAGGCACTTCAGTCACTGACAAAAATTCTAATAAAATACAATTCTTAAAATTAATATCAAAAGTCCTGGCTCATTTAGCCTTAGCACAGACTCTTAGCACAGAACAGAGTCTGTGCTAAGATCAGACTCCCTACTGCTTTCCAGTGTAAAAAGATTTTAGGCTGAGTAAGGACAAAGCACTCTAGTAGATTTTTAGAGTTAATAAAGCAATTTCTGGATACTAAAGGTGGTTTTCCAAAACTGTATTTAAAGGAAAAATTATAGAACAAAATTTCTGTGTTTTCTGTATTGCAACATCTATTTTTAAAAATTGCTGGCACCTTGTCTCCTTAAGTTCCTTCTCATTCTAATGAATTAAACGGGTACACTTTAAAACAAACAAATAAAAAAACATGCTATTTCATGCAACTTAAAATTTAGAAACTAAATGATGGCAAATATGTTGTATTACTATTTTATAGTGGGCACTGTATTATCGTGGAGTCTAAAAGGACAAGAATTTCCCTGATTTATGATTTCGGAATAGCAAAAGTTTATGGTATGGAAAGCCTGAGACCCCCTGAGATGGTGGGGAAACTCTGAAACCCTTCCCTGAGTCAAATGCAAGAAGCAGCATATTTGAAGAATATGATTAGGACAGCGGCACTTTGAAGACCTCCTCCTCTCCTGTGAGATAGTCCTTGCTTCAAGTGCTTCGTCTTCAGAGAAATCAACCAATGGAAAAGAGAATAGCTGTTTACATAGAACTATACTAAGG
>JAVCKT010006160.1:19320-30513 GCA_032273925.1 Rhynchotus rufescens | reverse complement strand
AATTCTTCTCGTATTTGGATAATAAAAACATCTAAAGTCTCTCCATGTGCATGGTGCAAGAAAACTTAATTTCTGGATGAGGGAGATTATGACCTCAGTTTCAGAATAACTAATCAGAATGTCAGACAGTAAACTGAGGAATCTGAGAAAAGACCACATAATCTTGTGAATTGCACTAGTTACACAGAATCACAGAATCACAGAAGGGTTGAGGTTGGAAGGGACCTTTAGAGATCATCTAGTCCAACCCCTCTGCTCAAGCAGGGATAGTTTAATTGCATAAAAAAAATAAATTAAAAGCTCTGAAAAAAAACAGATGCTAGTATTTTGGATTTGAGTAACTTCAGTGGTAACAGAACTCATTCTTTGCTGGTGTTGCTCAGCAAAGTCTTACTGAGAACACTTAGTAGGGAGCAATTATACATTCATATGAACCAATGCACATCTGCAAAACATTGTAGTGTTCTGGGTTAGGGTCCTTAATGTAAACTGTATATATAAAATACAAGCAAAACTGTTTTGCTTCCTCATATCTCCATCTTGGAAGCAGTGACTGTGTAGAAAACCTTCCATATGCACCGACTCTAGTTTCTAACATCTGTAAGTGTGAGCAAGGGAGGAAGGAGAGGAAGAAGAGGTCACCCTAAGGATTTTTGTGAAGAGGTCAACACTTGATTTGGTGCTCACACTGCATAGATGTTGTATACTAGCTGCTTAAGTTCCCGTTGCGAGCCCGGAAGCTGCATTGCAACAGAACTAAATCATTAATTTTGTCATTTATTATAAATCTGCTTTATAGTGCTGCTGGGAAGATTTTACACCTGGGAAGAATGAAATATTCACTGCCGGACACAAAGAACGCACTGTACCAAGAACAGCGGCATTCAGCTAATATCAGCATTTCATCTCTGTTTTATTGGATCACTCTTTCCTTTGGTTTCTTGGCTACAAGACAGAGGGCTAATTTACTTCACTGAGTTATGCCCTGCATAACCCTATTGACTTCAGTGACATTACATGTGGTTTAATTCAGCAAAGAATTAGGCCCAGAAAGGTTATTCATAAATGATTCCATTCTCAGATGTGAACCTTAGCTTAATAGTTTCTCTGTTCTCTTTTTACAGACCATCAGATCCAAGTTAGCTGAATAGTTACATCTCTGGCAGGCAACCACAATGGTAAAGCTCTTCTTTTAATACAGTTCAGTATTTCACTTTCTGCTAAAACACCGCAGGTTTTTCTGTCTTTAACTAAATTCGTCTCACAAAACACAGTAAACAAGCTTTATCGCAAACTGTGCTTACTACTGATCTTTTAATTGTATTCAGTTGCATCCCTTAAATATCTAGGGAACTCCTTTGATATATAAGTAAATCCTACAGCATTTCATCAGATGAGCTTGCTGATTAAGAGTGCCTTAAAGACAGAAATTGTTCTTTTCTAAATACAAATAGAAGCTTTTTTTTTTCCTAAAAGAAAATTAGAATTCATAAAGTAAACCTTCATTTCTCCCACACTCATCCAATGCTTTGCTTGATACACATAATAATTATGGGGTTTTTAAACATCCTTTAACATTCTATTAGCTTTTTTTTATTTATTTTTTCTACCAAGTAACTTAGCAATTCTGATCCAGTGATAGATCCATTCATGGACAGATAGATGAATTCTGATCCATTCAAGTGATAGACATTCAAGTCTTACTTTTTAATTAAGTTAGCAATGCAAAGGGCATTCTCTGAGACATAAGGCTTAGAGCTGACTGTGTTGGTTTTTACTTCGAACATACTCAAAGACCTGAGCTCATTGTGATTATAGATACCAATGGGATGGAGACTAGACCATGGTGTACTCAGGGCAAGCTCGTCTACGCACACAGCTGAGCTTTCTTGGGGGCACAGACAGCTAAAACAGTAGTTAATTAATAAATTTCCACAAGGATGAATTTGCCTTATTAATTACAAGTACAAAGTGCATTACTTTGACCTTGCTTCTCTTCATATTCACTCTGCAATGTACACACATATATATGTATGTATGTGTTTATGTATATATAATAAATTCCAAACTAAATACTCCACTGAACATACTTCTCCCTATGGAAAAAGAGGTAGGAAAACAAACTAATGACAGAGGTTAGTCACATGGCTTAACAGCTTAATATATTTCTGGAGAGTTCTCAAACACACAGTGCTGAGTGCAGTACAGGAACTGCAAGAACAGAATCTTCCCGGTTCAGGAGGCTTTTGGTTTTTTTTTCTGTGAGGAGGAATGGAATGAGTCCTTTAGAGGCAATAAAGAGAATGTGCTGACTGTCTCAGAGAATTAATTTGGAACTATGAAGACTAGTGTGGAAACTTCTTGCTTTATATCCTTTTTTTTTTTTTTTCATTGACCTAGCTGCCTTTTATAAACCATATTAGGATAAAAACCTAAGTGCGATGAACACAAAATCTGATCTGGATCACAGAATCATCCAAATTAGATGTCTACATCTGTCTCCAAAATTAAAACAATCCTGTACTGTAGGTCTGCAGGACAGAAGGAAGTGCTAACACTCCTCATTTATATAGAGAGTGATTACTGAACACATGTTTTCATGAGCTGCATTTTCTGCTGCTTGAGAAAAACAGGTCTCTCCAGTATATTCACATGAGTGTAAATAAACACTGCTCTTTCTAAAAGTTACACATTGCCCATCACTCTACTAGCTTTCATGGTGTTAATTTCATGGCATCTGCTGTTCATTTTCATACAAGCGAGTAATTATACAGTGATCTCAAACACTTTTGTTAAAAAAGATCACCTTGATAAAAAAACTGTTTCTTCAGCAAAGGAAAAAAAAAAGCCTAAAATAAATCAGTATTAAAGCAGCATAAATAAATAGATGGCAATAAGATTAATTATGGAACTGCGTTAATGCATCTTATTCCATTATTATGGCTATATCAGGTAAAAGAAAAATGTTGATAGAATATTCCATGCCCTAGAAAGCACCAACCTGTTACACTGACAGTGAGTCTTATGTGATGCTGAGTTTTCTGTGAGTGTACTTCCAGAGTGGCCCAAAATGTCAAGTGTTGGGATCAAACTTAATCAGAATGCATATTGATCAAAATGCTGTCTTGCTATTTTTTATCACTCCTTTTATGAAGATAAATGTTTTCATACACTGCAAATGGCATCAGATCTGGGAAAAAGCTATTATATGAAAACCCATAATTCCTGGTCCTCCATCTTTTCCCCTTTTAAAGCAATATCTAGATAGATAACTATTAGGGGTTATCTTCATTAAGCTGGACAGCTGAAACAGAAGAATGGCAACAGTGAAGAAACAAAAAAATTAAAAGTAGGTAAGACCTGAGTGAGGAAAGGTGATGAGGAGAAGGCTTTAAAGATGAAGATGAATGATTTAAGGGTTATAGAAATAGCCCAGGGTCTTGGCTTCACTGAATATTTTTTAGTATTTTTTTCTGTAGCTGTTTTTTGTCAGAAGGGGACATGAAACTTGATAAAACACAAACCCACATTTTCCTATTGACAGATATTACACTGTCCACTGAAAAAGCTAACGCTGAAGCGTATTAATGTATTTTTCATGACTAAGTTTTCCAGATCTCAAAGCTTTTTCAGGTTCCCACGAACAATATGCTTGAAGCTCTTGACAAATACTGGGACAGTTCAGGTAGTAATAATGGATGACTACACGTCAGGTTAATTAGGTCAGGTTAATTTTGGTTATAGGAACTTTATGTGGCCAAGCTGTGATGTTACATTTATATCCACATGCAATTTACCTATATTTCTCAAAGAGAAATATAGGAAACTGCACATTTAGAGCCTTTGTAATGTTTTGCCTTTATGCGATGGTATTTTTTTAATGGAGTTTTGGAGACTGGTAAAATACACACATATATACATACATACATACATACATACATACATACATACATTATTAAGCAAGTGAAGAGCTGGAGAATTGTTTCTCAGAAAAATCCTGCTCATTTCTTACCAGAATAGATGAGACATAGACCTTTCTATCAACATCTGTAGAATTAAATCAGTGTCATGGGGGTTCTAAAGCTGCCCCCTGCAAAAACCCTTTCAAGCATGATTTCACTGCCTGCAGCAGTACAGCCTCCGTGAGAGAAGATCATTGCTAGAGTTTAATATAAAACTCAAGCCATGTGCCATGGAAACTACTCCACTGAGGTACATTTTTATTTACACTTACATTTACCATTGTGAGAATTCTGTCATTCCTCCAAGTTTAACTACCTTTTATCACAACAGAAACATTCAAAAACCAGATCAGAATCCTGACGGGCAATGGGGACTGTGTGGCTTTAGGGCCATTTATATATATATACATATGTATATGTATATGTATATATAATTAACTATCTAGGTGTTATCTAAAAAGAATTATTCATTACTGTGGCCAAGTAGCTTTTCTCTGTGAAATAAAATGGTATTAAAAGAATACCATGTTAAATTACCATGTCCGCAATAATACCTAGTAGACAAAGATAGAATTTAAAGAAAATGACAGAATCTGATTTTTTAACCTATATAATTGTCAGATTCTTCTCCTTTGCTTTTTTAAGCTGCAAACTGACCCAGAGGCCTTTGATCAGTTATTTTTTTCCAGTGAGTACAATAAAATAAGAATCATAAATACAGATAAATCCAGACACATTTGAAAACAGAAGTGTGATAAAAATTGCACTATTCTAACTTTGCGCTGTAATCTTTTTATATCAGCTATCTAGAAGGTGCTTAGCATAAAGTCTCTCTTTATTTCTCAGTGGACCATTCAATTTTCTTGAGATTTCATTTTTGTATAAGCATGTGAAGATCATCATGAAGACCTGCTAGAATGTTTTTGTTTGAAATGCTGCTGGGAGCTTGAAAATGGTTCTGTTTTGTTCAGGGCAACCATTCCCTTAGCGTCTTTCCCGGCAAGCTTTTTCTCCTGATGAATTGAAGAGACCATGGGGGCACTGAAAATCACAGCTCTACAGCTTGTCAGATAAGAGCTGTGCAAACCTTTAACAGCGGTAGAAAGCGAGCAATACTTACCTGTTTTGAAGCTGTACCACAGACACTCAGGTTGACCCAAATTTCCTGAAAGTTTAGGAAGACTTTTCTGCCGATTTGACCTAAAACTTTCTATAAATCTTCCCTCTTCCTAGGCATTTCAGTGTGATTTATGCTTTTGATAACCACATGATAGTTGGCGCTTTCCCCTGATTTCATCTCCCAGCTAAAGAGAAGGACGTACTTTGTGCTGTTTCAAACACGAGGCAAAATGCAGGGGTTACCAGCTTGTGTGAAATGAAAGTGGGGATCATTTACCACTGACCTCTGTATTAACTGAGCTGCAGAGCGTCTTGCAGATCCAGGGACACCCGGGTCTTTGCTGGATGCCCTCGGAAAGGTAAAGGAGGCATGTGTGGGGCGGCACAGTGCGCAGACCCATGCCAATGCCCAGGTGACAGCCTAGAATGACGATAGTACCCAAAGCCAGGAGCAAATCCCCTAGCTGCTGCTCTAGGCTGCTCCTGGGTGCAGCTCAAATGCACACTGCTCAATGCAAGGTGAATGCATTAATATTGAAAAAGAAAACCAAAAACAACAACAAAAAACACATTATACAAAACAAGAAAAATCTCTTTTCCACTTCTGTGGAACTATCTCCACTTTGCCTTTTATCACTTCATTAGGGTTAAAGGATATGTTTGACTCCCTACTTTCGTTAATTCCTTCCATACTAAGGGTATGAAAACTGAAAAAGCCTATTGCTCCCATTTCCTCTTGCCATATCTCTCTGAAACCCAGCCTGCCACTGTGAGGACATAGCTGTGATTGTGTAGGGGTCAAGAGTGTGCAGTGACTGCTGTTCGCATCAAAGGGATTTAGCCATTAGGGCTGTGTAGATTGGGAAAAATCATCCCATTTATTTTTAAAACAAGGTTAGCTCCCTCTATTCACCCAGCAACAGCAAAACAACAAAACAGAGAGTGAAGCTCAGGAAAAAAAAAAAAAAAAAAAAGCAGGTAAAAGGCTTTGTAATGCTTATCACCCTGGCCAGCTTGCTATTAATAGGAATGGATTATTAAAGGCAAAGTCCATATGTGTCTGTATATGGGTTCTGCTCTGAAGCTTTTATAGTAAGGCAACTTTCATGGAAAAAAAAACCTTTGACCCTTTCCCTCCTCTCTTTTGGGAATGCTTTGGGATGGTTTAATCATCTGGCTTTGGTATCTGACTGTCTTTGGCAGCTGTAGCTTTTCTTATCATTATGTCTCAGTGTGTGTCACCTTTTCCAGACAGCCGTAGGATTAGGATAAGAAAAATTGGTTCTTTATGCTGCAGATCTAACAAAGACACAGACTGCTTGCAGTCCACCAAATGAATGCCTAGCATTTTAAATTGAACAGCAATAGATGAAACAGTTGATTATCAATGCTACTCACTCTTTGGAGGGGCAGTAGAAAAAAAAAAATCTGCATATCTAATGTTTGTGCAGATTGCATTGGGAGAAATATTTTGATGGTACAAGAGAATTCTGAGTTCCTGATAAACAAACATATACAAGGGCTTATGTTCTGTGAAAAACCCTGCATGTTGAGGCACCCATATGGTAAATGAACCTCGATGACATGACTGTGATAATGGCCCTCAGATGCTGGAAACAGAAGCATTTTGAGGAATCGCAGAATTATAGAATCCTTAAGGTTGGAAGGGACCTCTAGAGATCATCGAGTCCAACCCCCCTGCACACGCAGGGTCACCTAGAGCACGTGGCACAGGGCTGCATCCAAGTGGATGCATTAAAGATCTCCAAAGAAGGAGACTCCACAACCTCTTTTGGCAGCCTGTTCCAGTGCTCTGTCACCCTCACTGTTAAGAATTTTTTCCTTAAGTTCACATGGAAATGAGAATGCATTGAGTTGCTGCAGAAAGGAGAGCGAGTAGAGAAAGAGAGGGGGAGTTTTGTGCTGCCCTGACACTTCCTCAGGATAGTAGCCCAGCATGAAACCTGTTTAGAGTAAAGGTTTGGTAAGGAAGCAAAGACAATGCACTCTTCTTCGCCATTGTATGTTAGATTAAGCTTGAATAATCCACAGAGATAGCAAGTGACTGAACATTTTATCAGAGGTGAGAAAAACTTTCCAGGAAAAACTCTTGAGTCTTTTCCTGTGATGCTTTCCATTTTTACTGTGATGAATTGTTGCTTATTTGAAGGCTCTGATGGCAGTTGCGGGATAGGAAACTCCATGGGTACACAGCAGCCTTCCGTATTGCATTGGCCTCAGGGTGATGGTCATGGTGCAACAGCCTAATATTGCTCTGATCACAGAGTTTCCGTGATGGGTGGCTTTGTATTGATGTACTGTATTCAAAGTGCACTGCTCAGCTGAAGCAACTCTCCAGCAACCAGAACAGTCAAGTTCATTAACTTAGAAGAAAACCAAATAAGGCATATATTGCCATCCATAGGAAAAGCTGTAGGAGGGGCTGATCCAGATGAAGAGGTATTTAATTGCTAGAACCCAGCTATTGACTGGTTATTAAAATACAAGAATACACTTGAGCCAAGTGAGAACTTTAAAGTTGTTACTCTACAGGGAACAGCAGAGGGAACTACAGGGAACAACTACAGCTGTTACAGGGATGCAGACCAATTTCTCTGACAGGGCCTCCAGCAACAGAGCTGACAGGGAAATGACTAAGGCAGGGGGAGGATCTGCAGGTTGCCTGACAGGAAATCCTCTCTGTCTGCTAACTGGAAAGTGCAGATCAGAAAAGAGAGAACTGGTTTTAACCAAATAGCTCCTTCAAGCCTTGCATAAGAAAAGAGAAGTACATAACTGAAAATTCAAAGCAGTCTACATGGTGGCTGGAGGGGGACTCCACAGCACGGCATCTCCCTAGGATTCATACATCTGCCCAGTGCCCTGCTTAGCATAAACATTTTACTCCAGATGCACAATATAACAGTATTAAGTGTCAGTGGGGGTTCAAGGTCAATAAAACTTCTTCCTGTGGCATCTAATGTTTAAAGTAACTGAGCTCAGCTCATGTTTCTACGCTACTTTTCCTCACAGCATTAGCCTACTGCAAGCCTTTTCCACCTTTGTAATCTATAATAAAAGATATATTTCAGTGCTACCTTTTCCATTCAGCAAAATCAGCTAAGCAGGCTTCAAAAAGCAAATGCCAAAGCACTTTATGAAACCTGCCTTGCAAAAAGAGAACTACTGGAGAGTTTAAAGGAATATCACACCATGCAGCCGAGCCTGGTATGAAAAGAGATTACCCTCTAGAGTCTCTGAAGGAAAGGACAATTTGAAATCCATGGCCAAAGGCACCTTTCCCTTTATATTCCTTCTGGTGGAGGGCAGGAGATCACTTCCTTATTTATTCGGCATGGCAAACAGAGATCTCATTAGCCTGAAATGGCAATAGTTTAATGATTAGGATCGCACTTGCACCCTGGGAGTGAAAGAAGACATATGAATAAATTCTCCAATATGTGTAATGAAAAAAACGTAGTCCCTTTAGCTGAAGACTCCAGTAACATCCTATCACATTAAGTATTTTGGGGGAATGACAAATAATAAAGCGAGAAGATTCTCGGAAAGGCCACGTCCTTAGAATCTGCGCCTCGTTTCAGAGGGTTAAATGGATGAGTTATATCTGACAGTTTATGAACCATGTTAATATAATGCAATACCTGGGAGCGTGCCAGCCACAGTGATCAAGGGAGTCTAAATTAGACCTCTGCCATCAGCAGACATCAGATACCTATTTAAAATTAAATGTTTCAACTGAACCAGTCTCTTCTCTTGTTATCCACTAACTCAGTGATCTCCAGCTTGAAGCTCTGAAGCTCCATGTGGCTCTCAGTAGCCAGCACACACCTCTTTCTTAGCTTCAGTAAGAGGCTATTTAACATGCTGGTGCGGAAGTTGCTCTGGTAGGAAGAGCACAAGTGGCAGCAGTATTTTGACACGTTAGTCTCTCAAGAAAAATGTGAATTTTCTTTTCTTGGGCTGAAGGTGGCCACAGCTCCGTCATCTCTTCCATGCAGAGCACACTTGGGGTCAGGGCGACCTCTGACAATCCAGCCAGCGCCAGATTGTCAAGTCTCGGCCCCTTCAGGAGAGCATAAGGAAGGGTGAGGGGAAGCTTCTGTACCAGCAGAGAAAGACAATTTCTATTCAGCCTCCACACTGGTATTAGACTGAATGAAGAGAGAGGAAAGGCTATGGCCTTTTCCTTCAGCCCTGGCATCAACACCCACCATAACCACCATGCTGGTACAGCAGCTGTGTTCCTTCATTGTCCCTGGAAATGTTATATCTTTATCCTTGCCTCCTGAAGCTCCCACCTATGTGATGCAGGGGCATGATGCTCCCTAACACAGACTTCAAAACAGTGCAATCAAGATTATCTTTTCTTTATTTTCCCTTTTGTCCTTTCTGAGTGCCATTTAAAACATATGTACAATGGGGATAATAATGCCAATTTCAGTAGGGGCAGTGTAAAGTTTCGTTCCTTACTGTGACATTTGCTTTGAGATCCTGGATAGAATGTATTAGAAATGCTACAGCTAGGTATTCAGTTCTATTTTTTTATTAATCAATTACATTAGAGTACTCTATGAAGAATAACAGCAATGTTAATGCTTTTTATCTAATATTGTTTATATTTAATTTTGTCTGTATTTGTATTGTAAATGTTAACATTGTCAATCCTTTGTAATTCTCAGACTCAGCTCTGGCAGAGATTAGATAGTGATTTGGTGTTCTTAACAAGAACAGATGCACTAGCTCTTTGAAAAATGGAAAGCAATATTAAATCCTATTGAGGGTCAGAGAAGAAATAGTTCTTAGATGTTCGGTGCTCCTACATCACCAATTCAGTGCTAAAATTGAGAAATGTGACCTTATTTTTTCTGGTTCTACTGCTTTTGCAAAATGAAGAGGAGAAAGGACAATTTAACTGGCAAGACATGAGAGAATGCAAAGTGACACTGTGCAGTTAAGATCCAAGCCAAAGAGCCATCTCTGAAGACAATTGAGCTGTACAGCTGCATTGCAACACCAAACATAGCGTAAAGCCATGACACAGCATGCTCCATGAGATTTCCTCCTTGGTTTATTAAGTATCAACAGAAAGTGGGAAAAGTTCTACTAATAACTTCAGAAGCTACAGGGAAACGAAAAGGGAATTTTAGGGAAACTGCACGTGGTGACTTAATTAGACCTCTCAGAAGTAGCAGCAAAAATTTCTATTGTCACTATTCAGTCTAACCACATGCCCAAGACATTATATTTGAGAATATAATTTGACATTATATTTGAATTCCTGATGCTAGACAGGAGCAAGGAAAATTGTGTCTGTTAGGAAGCACCAGGAGGATGTTCCAAAGGAAGATGAAACACCTTAATTGCAGTATAATGCACCAGGGAGCTGCTTGGATTAAAATGAAACAGCACCTGAAGGCATAAAAGGAGTTGTCAGAGGTGCAGGAAGGTTGTTGACAACACAGAAGGGAAAAAAGACCAGGTGCTTGGGTGAACACATGCACACAAAGCTATCTTTCACTTCCCATGGATGCCCTGATGTATATCATCTACTCTGAATAACATTGTCCTGAGGTTTTAGCAACTGTTTGTTACATTTCCTTCAATCATAGACACTTTAAATTGTCTAATACCATGCAACAGATGCTGTAGTTTGGCCTGTCTTTAGCTTTCACAGAATCACAGAATGGTTGAGGTTGGAAGGGACCTCTAGAGATCATCTTGTCCAACCTTTCTGCTTAAGCAGGGACACCCAGAGCACGTGGCACAGGGTGGTATCCAGGAGGGTCTGGAAGACCTCCAGAGAAGGAGACTCCACAGCCTCCCTTGGCAGCCTGTGCCAGGGCTCTGTCACCCTCAGAGTGAAGTTCTTTCTCACAAGCAGATGGAACTTCCTGTGTTTCAACTTGTACCCATTTCCCCTTTTCCTATCACTGGCCACCAATGAGAAGAGCTTGGCCACTTCCTCCCTACATTCCCTTTTCATGAACTTATACATGTTAATATGTATATTAACATACAGCCTTCTCTCAACCTTCTCTTCTCTAAGCTGAACAGGCCCAACTCACTCAGTCTCTCCTCATACGAGAGATGC
>JAVCKT010006156.1:29799-40869 GCA_032273925.1 Rhynchotus rufescens | reverse complement strand
TTCCTTTCCTTTCCTTTCCTTTCCTTTCCTTTCCTTTCCTTTCCTTTCCTTTCCTTTCCTTTCCTTTCCTTTTTTTTCTCCCTCTTTCAATACAAACTGAAGACAAGAAGTCTACGACATGAGACCATACTTCTGCAATGGCTAAGAGCGCATCCTGCTCCTTCCAATCTTACTCCAAAGCTTTTTATTCCCGGCACCAGCAGCAAAGCACGGAGAGGCCAGAAGAGAGGAGCATCCCTGTTCTTCTGTGCAACGCTTAGTATCTGCACAGGTTCCCTGAAATACAGCTGCCAAATGATTTTCTCTACATGTATGTCCTGAAGGATACTTGGGGGAAGATTTGTCACAAATCTGTTTCGTAGGGTTTTGCAAGTAAAATGTATACTGGATAGCAGGACAGGCCTTTCCTGTGCCTACATTTCCTTCCCGCAAACCTACAGTGACCAGTTTTCAAAGTTTTGCACTGAAACACTGCAGTGTTTCAGCTTGTGAAATAAATAGCTTTTAGTAATTGTGAATGTTTCTGTTGGGTGATGCTAAGTTCTCTGTCTCCTAATATGCCCTACCAGGTCCTAACAGCTGGTATAATTTGGCCCGGCTCCACATACTGCTATACAGCTCTGCTGATTTACACTAGCTGGCAAAATACAGCTGATATATTCCCATAAATATTATTATTTCAAATTATTACAGCATTATCTTTGAGGGAAAAAAAATAAAAACAAGCTATCTTGAGAAGTATTATGTTGGTGGCTTTGCAGCATTTATTCATTTGAAAAAAAATTGATGATTTAATAAAACAGTTTGTACTTAATGCTATCTCCAAATCTGAGGATTTAGATCTTGTGTGCATCCAGCTGGCTTTACATATTTTGATGAATTCTCACTTTTCCTCACTCTGCTACAGTTTTATATCATTTAGGTTGTTCTCCATGATAGATGGACAACATTCACTATAGAAAGGTCCCATCGGATTGTTAGTTTTAGTCTGCAAAATGGAAAGTATCTTAATAAGGCTGAAGAGGCGGCTTCACACACTGCTCAAAAGGGGAAAAAAAAAAAACAGCGGAAAACAATCTGAATACAATTAGCAGCGCCTTTGTCAGGAAAGTGATAAAAGATTCCCTGAGGGAACGTCCCTGTTTCTTGATAGAAAGCAGATGACTGTAGACAACCATTAGCATCCTCTGAATTCACTGCTCTGGGGCTACCTGCTCCTGGAAGACATGAGATGGAAGCTCCAGAGGCACAATGGGATGAGCAGTGGGAGGAAAATGCAACCCCTGCTTTTGCTTTGCCTGCTAAAAGTGCATCCAGCTCCTTCTCTTCCTCCTGCTCCTCAGTAGATGGCAGAGCAGGAGGCATCCATCAAGTTCCAACAAGATTCAAGCAAGACATGGAGCTTAGTGCAGTGAAACCATCCTGTACTGCCTGGAGTCACTTTTTTTCCCCCAAAAAATGGTCTCATACAGCTCTTTTCATCATCATGTGCTCTGCAACAGCTCTGGATAGCTGTTCGTCAGCATTTCACCAGGAAGGATTTGCCTTTCCGTGGCTTGGGAAGAGCATTGTTAAACACCATGGTTTCATCTGCAGGAGAAGGGTCTGATCCAGATCGGATCTGGCATGGGCACGACTTCAACCTCTACGTGTGGGACATGGAGCAGAAGAGGAGATCGGGGAGATGGGGGAAAGAGCAGAAAACTTAAAATCCACCCAAGATTAATGACTTTAACATGTACGACATGTTTTGTTTTGCTTTGTTTTCCCCTCAGGACCAGTTTCATCAGTCAGACAGTTTGATTAAGTATCTCAGCATAGCTATGGTTTATTCATCTAGAGTGAAAGTTATCCCTTGTTCAGGAAAGCAACATTAGCTTTATTCTCTATCCAACCAGCTAGTAATAATATTAATAAAAATAATAATAATGGTGTGCATTGTGGGTTCTTCTTATTTGCTTTATTAAGAGTAAGTAGACTTGGTCTACTTTGCAATAATCAAATGAATTATCTTAAAGATATTTTCTGACATTAAAGATGCCATCTGGGCTGACTGGAATTTTTTTGGAGCTTAATATTCCAAGTTTTTCACCAGAATCACATGGGCTAGGCAATTTAAAAATAAATAGACTAAAATAAAATAAAATAAAATAAAATAAAATAAAATAAAATAAAAAGGCCAAATAAGTTCTCAGGAAAGTCTTGCAAGACTCCAAGAGTTTGGACATGAAGGGAAATGCTGCAAATTTTGCATAGCTAATGGGAAACTCTTGAAATTTGTGATGTTGCTCTGAGAAGGTTGTGCTGCACAGGGCTAAATCTCACACTTAGAAATTTCCATGGATTGAGTTACTTTGAGAGTTTGCCCGTTTGCACAATACAGCATCCGCTTAAATGGAGGCTGCTCGCACGCTTAAAGCTAAACATGTGGATAAGTGTTTTTCTGGATCAGGGCCAAAGCGCTGAAAACCTTGGAGAACTGAATCCTATAAAGGCCAGTTATCGATATCTCAGATCTCTCTAAGTGGTAACTGCTGACAAACATAGGCTTTTTAGAACGGAGACCCACATTTCTTTTAGTTTTCCTATGGCTAACCCAGGGCCCCAAATTCACTGAGCCTAGGATCTGATCTGCTAGGTGATGATTAACGATGAATCTGGGCTGGATTTAAGATTCGACTTCAAAGTAAAAACTGTTAAAGTCCAGTAGAGGGTCATGGTTTACTTGGGAAGTCTGATTTAAGGAGAAGGAAGAGAAGGTACAAAAAGCTGGAAAGGATTAAAACAAATGAACATTTTAAATATCCTTCATTGATAAGCAACAGTTATGGGCACACCACTGAGGGTTGGAGTGAGGGCTGCATCTCCTTGCATCAGGCTGCTCATCAGTGTTCACAACCCCAAATTTATCCCAGCCAGGATGCCTTAGATATGTGTAGCCTCACCTCCAACCTCTTCAAAATCAACTATGTTTTCAAAATTACTGTTGAATTTCAGAACAAACATATTTAAAATCAGCCATTCTAAGGTCCTTCTTTCTTTCCAGCTTTCTGCTTACCACGATTCCACGTGCTTACCATGATTTCTGCACGATTTCTGCACCATGATTTCTAGTCTGAGAGTGCAAGTTCTTTAGGAGAAGATGTTATAGTCACTAGAAAAGTCATTAATAGCAGCAATTGCAACAAGAATGAAAATCAAGTGATGGTTTTATCTTGAGACAATTTCTTCCTGAGTCCTGGAGGCAAAGGAGGATCCAAACCTAGCTCTGCTACATGCAGACACAGAAAACCCGCACTGCCTGTAGCTACTTTCCTATCAGCTAGCCATTTAATATGCAATTAATTTTACAAAATGCTGCACTTGTGTCCCTTCACAGAGCTGGTGTCAACCAGGGCCAGGCTTGCTCGGGATAAGTTTTCATTTCTAACCTGCAGATGGATGGAATGCTCTCTCCAGAACTGCTCTCACATAGCTTGGGAAGATTAAAATGCCACCTCCTTGCTCACCTCTGCAGGTGTTTCCTTTCTCACTCAGGCAGCTTGCAAGCTGCAGGAAACATGGAGTTGGAAGTAGTTTTGTATTTAGGGAGAGTGGCAAATGATCACTAAGAAACTCTCTGCATGTTCACACACGCCCTTGCTGTGACATAAAGATGTCAACCCCAAAAAGATGGATGTCAACCCCAAAAAGGTTGGTCCATCATGGGCCAAACAACTGGGTGACATTCAGGAATGAGCTCTGTAAAGTCATCTGTGATCCAGCCACATCTCAGTGTGGGGATGGTCCTGTCTTATCACTGCTACTGACTCAAGCCAGGTCAGACTCCCAGGTTCAATGCTCACAGCTCCAAATTACCCTGGGGGAAGTTTCTGAACTAATTAGGACCTTAGGGAAAAGTCTGAAGTTCCTAAATGCATTCCCCTGGGAGCAATTCACCTCCCGCAAGCTGTTTTCAGCTCCCTGCACTGTCAATAAAAAGAAAAAGGTATTTCTAGAGGGCTGGAAATCTGGCATGCCTCCAAACAAAGGATCAAGACTTGATGAATTGTGCCCCTTGGGAATTAGTGTGACCCTTTTTATATAGACATCCATATAGCAGATGTTAGAAGTCACATGAGGTTTATCCACAATCCGATGCCTGGTGTAGAGACACTTCTGAATATAGGTCTGTGATGGTATAAACCAAGCTAATTAGTTGTTAAGCCAAAACAGACTATTAGAACCAAGGCCCATATGTCTCCCATGTTCAAGATGATGACAGTGAGCATCTATTATTTTATGTAAATTGTTTAAATAAACTTCCAGATAAAACAACAAAACTCAGGGGATAAAATCAAATATTATAAACATCTGAATATAACTGATAAGATCTATAGTTTTCATTTTCTCACCATTAGTGGGAACGTTTTCTTCCTGGGACTTGCACATAACCCTGAGAAAACTAAGGAGATACTGTTCATGGAGCTTGGATAAACTATCCAAGCCAAACCATCACTATCTACTTTGCTGTAACAAAATCTCAGATTCAGAGGCCCCAAACTTGATCTATATTGATAATTGCATATTGTTAATTAGAAAATCACTTTTTTCCCCCATCCTTCAAAAAGATTATTCCAGATGATAAAAACATAGACAAAATTCAAAGAAAAAGGAATGTTTTATAGTAATCATGTTTAGAATGAAACTTGGAGTGATGGTAGATGATTTCTCCTTGCAAAATATTTTCCATTACTTTATGTGTTAATATCTTAAGTGCCCTGGCTTATCTTCAGAAGGCTTTGATAAGGTGAGAGATCTTCCTGTGCAGAAAGACTCTGATCTTCTTATTTTCAGCTTTTGTATCCTCAAGATGTTCTTGGTCATTGCGAAGAAATTCAGCTGAAATGTTACAAAGCAAAAAACTCAGGACTAGGAGGAAAGCAGCTCCAAAGGCCAAAGTGTTTTAGGCAACTAAATCTGATAGTCAAAGAGACTTGACTGCCTTAGTGGCTAACATGTCCGTATACATATTATATATTTTGTAGTCGAGAGCAGTTGTTCCTTCCTGGGTTTACATCTGATTAGAGACTATATATAAAGGAATGAGTCCAAGAATTGACAGAGATTTTCACTAAATAAGAGATCCATATACTTCTAGCACAACCAAACAGGATTTAATGATTTATGTTGTGTACCATAATCCATGGTTCTTGGGGTAGTTGTACGCAGACAGGCATCCAGGGTGAGAATTATCCATATTTTGGCGACTGAGCAGATGCCCACATCTGAGCTAAGTCAGTGTCATCATTCTGAAGGAAATTAAGTTTTCCGTCAGGGTTGAAAGGATGCATGGGATCATTCAGCTCAGCAGCTCCTTGGACATACAGGGAAAGGACAAATTGGCTGCATTGTCTGGCCAGTCTCACCTACTTCTGGATTATAATCAAATCCAGAATTGGTTCTTCTGGGTTTCATGCTAAGGGATTTTTCAAAGCTCTAGCTGGGGCTGGCTAAAAGAGCTCATATATGCTAGAATTCCAGTGGAGGTGGGTCTTATATTTATCATCACCCCGTAACTAGGACTGACACAAAAAAGATTTAAGTAATAAAATCAAAAATAGAACATCTTCTTCCAGAGTTTCTTTAAAGGGCAAAAGTTTTCAACTAGGATTTACTATGACAGGATAAAGTACATTTTCAGACTCAGCTTCTTAATGGGGTACATCTGCTTAATGTAATTTTGCATTTGAGCTATGTCTTGACAGATACAGGCACAGCCTCAGCTCTGTTCAGCAATACTGACTTTCACTGGAATCAGATAAACTCAGTCTAATAAATTAGTTTTACTGCTCTCAGTATCACCCTGTTATCACAGTGAGTGATTTAGTCTGGGCTTCCCAAACTGAAATGAAAAAAACTTAGTCTCAAATTCAACAAAAATCTCTCTCTCTCTCTCTCTCCTTCTCCCTCCATTTCTTTTTATTTCTTGCTTTTCCCTCTTTCTTCTCCTCCCCTCTCCTCCTCTCTCTTTTTTCCTTTCTCCCAGTGATAGGCTATGTAAAGAAATTCACCACTGCATTTTTAAAAACTTTTCTTGTCCCAATAGAAGCTATTTAATTAGGAAGTTGTGACCTAGTTCTCAGCTGGTGTAAATCAGCAGCAGTGATTTATACCAGCTGAACATATGAATTCTGGTGTTTGGTAGCAGGTTTTAGAGGGCCTGCCTTGTAAAGTGCATTGGACTGTGTATTATATTAGCTACAAGAGCATTTTGTCAAAACACAATTGTATTTTATGCCATATTTTTTTCATATCCTTTGTATCCCCAAGTTGCTTGCACGGTTAAACAACACAGGAGGAAAGACGGACTTGTGGTTGCAGAACAGATCAGGAATTGGGTGATTATGTTTTAAGTGCCCTCTTAGATCATGGGCAAGTTCCTTGAAGTTGAGGTGCTGAATATCCCATATGAGGTACTGACAGCTCACAAGCCCTGATGAAGCCCACAGTGCTTTACAAGGATCTCAGGGGCCTCAAGAGACACCTGGAGCTGTGAAGGATGTAGACCACAAGTCAGATATTCAAGAGGGAAGGAGGTGAGAGTAGGTCTCTAGCCACCATGGTTATGTTGTGCGGGAAGGACAGTGCAGTAGGAGAGGAGAATAGAAAGCAGCATTTGCACTTCTTTGGAAATGTGCTTTATTTCATCAAGAAGACTGGCAGAGCTTTTCCTGGGCACACTGCAGGCAGGGCTATGTCCTGGGGCAAATGGATTCACAAGCAGCAATTGATATGTCAGCATCTGATTAGGAGCATCTAAGATGCTGGTGAAAGTCTTTTCTGTTTGTACCAGGGCAAGTTACATCTGGTGGGTGGTTAGAAACAGAACAAATGCTTAGGAGTGCTATATATTAAATGACATAGCAAGCTTTGCCATAGTTTGTCTATCGTGGCTGAGAACTACAGCAGAAGTGGCAAGTTCTGCTGGAAGGACTGCAATTTGGAATTTGATTTCCATAGAATATAACTCTTTAACCCCTTGGCTCCCGCCTTGGGGAGCACCTTTTTCTTTCTTTCTTTTTTTTTTTTTTTCTAAGCATATCTATATATCTATCCTCTGTACCTTTAGACAACTTCTGAATTCAGTGGCTGATTGCAGTGAACTTCAGCAGAAGATCATAGAATCACAGAATCATTATGGTTGGAAAAGACTTTCAAGAGCACCAATTCCAACTGTAAACCCTTCAACACCATGCATGCTAAACCATGTTCCTAAGTGCCTCATCTACATATTTCAACCCTGCCATGGATGGTAACTCCACCATCCCTGCCCACTATCCCTGGGCAGCCTGTTCCAGTGCTTGACTACCCTTTCTGTGTAGAAATTCTTCCTAATATCTAACCTGAACCACACCTAGTGCAACTTGAGGCCATTTCCTTTAGTTCCATCTATAGTTATTCTGAAGAAGAGATTGACTCTCACCTCGCTAGAGCCTTCTTTCAGTTAGTTGTAGAGAGTGATAAGGTCTCCCCTGAGCTGCCTCTTCCCCAGTCTAAATAACCCCAGCCTCTCAGCCACCTTTCACCAGCTTTGTTGCCCTATTTTGGAGGATTCAGATCTAAGAAGAAGGATTCAGGATGGAAGATAGCTCATTTGCATAGACATACCAATTTTGTTGCTGTCTTCATCTCAGCTAATTCATCCTGGACTCCCTTTAGAATTGGTGAGTTAGAATGGATATTCTGGGACCTGTTTCACCGCATCCTCATATAAAATAGCCCAAAAGCTTTCTCTTATTAAGATAACTTGTACTGCCAGAGTAGTTCATCATTACTCTCCTAAATTATCAATAATACTTGATTTACTTGGAAGGAATACAAAGTAATTGTTCTTCTTAAGAGCTAGGTAAATTCACTTAGCGATAATAATCCCAAATTCTTGGAACTGAGTTCCTGTCTCTATTCTGGCCTGTTTGTCCTTGAAATGAGATAAATATATGGACACAATGAGTCAAAGAAAATCACTTCTCTATGAAACACCTATTCATATTTCTGTTCTCCTTTGTGCTCAGTTATAGTTGGGATTTCATAGGAGTGTAGTGGAGAGAGGAAAATCATGTTATCCTTTAAATATGGGGTCTTAGCTATAGCTGAACTTTATGTTTGGACTTTGACCAAGCTGCTGGGCTTACATCCCAGTTCTGGAGCTACCAGATGGACGACATTATTCTCACTTGCAGAAATCCTATCAGACAGGCAAGCTGT
This sequence comes from Rhynchotus rufescens, assembly GCA_032273925.1. Taxonomy (NCBI): domain Eukaryota; kingdom Metazoa; phylum Chordata; class Aves; order Tinamiformes; family Tinamidae; genus Rhynchotus; species Rhynchotus rufescens. The sequence goes on along the minus strand of JAVCKT010006156.1, from coordinate 32,622 downwards.
TTCAGTCAGAACAGGTCTAATATTTGTGGAAGAAGTAAGGTAGCTATGAGACACTGTGTTCCTGCTGTAGGTGCCATGGTCCTATTGGTACCTGTCGCATCTTGCATCATGACTTGCATCATTCCCTGGGTCGGAGGAATAGACAGTGGTCCATGGGGGACAGCCATGCTATCAAATGAGGTAAGGACTCATTTAGATTTGTCTAAATAGGGATCACTGGCATGTCAGAACAAGGCTCACAACAGCCTGAAGTGTTTTGTGGGGGAATGCTTCAATCTAGCCAACAGGCACTGCCAAAGAGAAATGTGTTGGAAATCACACTCCTTTCTTGGACTCAAGCACCTATGTACAGCCTTGATATACCTGATTCTTTGGCTACACTTTACTAGTAAATAAAACAGGCTGGAGTCTGTTTGCTGGCCCCTACGGCAAGTGGCATAGCAGAATTAGAAAACCAATGGCTTTCAGTTCCCCCATGAGATTACTTCACCAGTGATGAGTTTTGTGAATGACGTTGCTTTTTGCTAGGATGATTATGTTAGGATGTTTGGACTCACTAGCTGTCACAATCAAAAGTAAGCTAACATTTAAGCAATCTGGAAGACTATGGGAGCCCTTGCTCTGGCTCTAATTGGTTCATTAATACAAGCACAGCCTTGGGGGCTAAAATGTGTTTTTTGGTATCTTTTTCCTGAGATGGCACATGAACTCATGTCACCTTTCCATATCCACAACATCCTTTTATATAGAGCCCAGTATCTCATCTCTCAATTTGGATGAAGAGCTAACTCATTTGTTTCATGGACCTGGCTCCTAACAGCTTTGTATGAAGTCTCCTGTTTTTTTTTTTTTTTAAAGGGAAATTTCTTAGACTGAAAGGGATCCCACTTCAGTTGTCTCTATGCCACTCTCATTTTTGTCTAGCTGTCATCCTGTCAAGCTCTCTACCTCCTACTTCAAATAGGTATAATTGGGATTATACCCAATTAAGGGGTATTCCTAGCAGAGTATAGGGCAAAGGGATTCCTAGCAGAGTATAACCAAGAGTCAATAGAGTTGTAGAGTGAGTTGTAGACCTCCTCAGATGCTTTATAGTAGCCATTTGCTTATTTTTCTTAGGCTGGTGCATCTTAGGAGATTTTGTACTCATATGGGTTTCATAGGTTTGTTGGTTAAAAAACTATCCTTGTTCTCAGGAATATCAAACACAGGAAATAACATTCATCCTCTCTGATGATATTACAACACATTTTCATTTTACATGTACTCAGATTATGGAAGCTGAGGGAGGAGACTGAGATGGAGAACATAGGTCCCTTACTACCTTCTGCTTCTCCAAAGCTTGCTGCTCTTTTCCTCCCCCTAACCCTTTGCAGAAGATGGGGATGCTGACAAGGCTCAAGACCCAGTGTCAGTTCTGGGGACAACAACAAGGGCTTAGCCTGCAAGCAGGTGAGATATAGTTGGAAGGTCCAGCCAGCCATATGCTGTGGCAGTATTGCACTAATTCCTCCTTTTATGAAATTCTCGTATACTGCTGCTCAGAGAGGAACGCACAGAGAAGTTTAGAGACGGATCATAAAATATCTCAGAGAGCTGGCATTGCCCCATCTCCACATTTGATCTACCATCGGGCCGTAAGGTTTCAGAACAAACTGCCAAGCAACTTCAATGCTTGAGACTCACCTGGGTCACAGATGACTCCATTTTCTCTGCAAGCCTTAGCCTGGGTTGTGAGAGCTTATGAAAGCATGCTCAGGTATGGCAAAGCAAGGTCTGCAGAGGAAACAGAGGCCTCTCTGTCTTCAGTCACTGGCCTGTGACCTGGGGAACTGAGCGATAACGAGATTCATGGCACCACCATCCTCACCCCTGTCCAGCATACTCTGTTCCCGATTTGTGGACAGGAAGATGAAGAGAGCTGAGTTCTACCACTATCTGGGGAAAGTAAACACCAGCTGGCTTTTCTGGCTTCAAATCAAGTTGCAAAAGAGACTGACTCCTTTTATTGTGGCTTCCCTCTTCCCAGGAGAGCACAGATGGCACCTAGCTTTCAGCAGGCTGGAAGGAACATGCCATCTTCCCCAAGAGCTGGACAAGCTTCTTGCTGGGTGAAAAGAGAGTAAGAAACACAGATCAACTGTTCTTGGACCAGCTCAGGCCTCAGAGCCTGAAAGGCCTGCAAAGTGGGTGTAAAGAAGTATGTATGGTGGCATTCACACCCACTTTATCTTTGTTTTGCAACCGTGGGAAAGTATCTGCAAACAGAATCAGGAGTGCTGGTTTACTCAAGACAGAGTTTGTTGCCTAGTCTGTGTAGGGTTTTTAAACATATGTAGTCAATTGTGACCTAGTTCTTCTAGAAATGAGTGGGAAGTCAGGGGTCTTACATGACTGGATTCCTTTGTGTGTGTGAAAAGGCAGGTAGCTGGTTTAAGAGTGGGCTGGAGTACAGAAGGTCAGGAACCAAGGAGAAAAGAAAGTGCAACAATCAAGGAAAAGAGGGAATGAAGTCACTGATTGCTTCTCAAGACTGTATTTTAAAATGTCACCTGATTGGTTTTCAAGCCAGAAAGGTTTAAGGCCCAGTGGATTTCAAGCAAAATAAGGAGAAATATTGAAAGGAATTTGTAAACTTTGCATTTCTTTCCCAGCTTTTTAAACTTTCATGAAAAGGACTTTTGTCCTTGCTGGCTTGAAATCAAACTTGGGAGTAAAACTTTTCTGTGTTCACTAAAAGATCTTTTCTCAGCAAGATTTCCAATACTTGGATTTGTGACATTGGAAGATTTTGGGGGGAGAAAACTTTCTTTGTGTCTAAAC
>JAVCKT010006156.1:0-21814 GCA_032273925.1 Rhynchotus rufescens | reverse complement strand
TGGTACAACAGCGATTGAGTCTTGCCCCAAGATTTCACTGCTTTCATTAGGGAATACTTAAAAATTGCCTAAGTATTCCTTCTACGGAGAAACAGGTAGAAGTTGTAATATGTCCGTGAGTAGGAATCCTAAATTGGAGCCATTGCCTTGAGAGACTGAAAATTCTCTTTTTGGGTAATAGTTTGGAGAGAAGAGGAGAATTTCTTTTGCAAATTCCTTGGTCATCCTGGATCACACCTACCCCTTTTGCTGGTTAACTGAGGGCTGTCCCACAAGAGCACTAGTACAGGCTAAGAGCAGCCGTAAGTTCAGGAGAAGGCACCATGATTCCAGCATGAGCTACAATTCTATTAGCTTAACATACGGTAATAATAAAGGGGTCCACTCACACACAAAAAAAACAAGAGCCAACAACTGGGAGCTGAAGCCAAAAAAGTGCTGGTTATGGCCAAGTGAGGCTTGTAAATTAGAGGAGGAGGTTGACAGCCTGGGGCAATCTACCAAGGAATGGTTAAAGGGTTGGCCAGTCTTTAAGGTGGCTTTAGACCAACACATGTCACTGGGCTCAGTCCAGTGACTGGGTGACATTGGTTTGTGCTATGCAGGAGACCATATTTGACCAGGGGGTTGAATGGTTTTTGAAGGGTTTTGAAAGTGTTTGTGTGCTTCTTAAACTGATAAAATAAACACAAGTGAAGTGAAACAAGATCAAATTGTTGCTTAGGATCTTCAGTGATATTCATATGGTTGCAATTTATGCCCGGCAACCTGAAAAAAATTCAGACACAATCCTGAAAAATATAGCAAAAATACAGCATGAGTGAGACACATGGTGCTTTGTGCCCAGGTTAACAGGGAGAGAAAGCACCTCTCTTGCCCAGCTCCTGGTGTGTAGGTATCTCTGGTATCCTCAGTTACACTTGTAACAGGCAGACTTCAATACCCAGCACTGATGTTGCCTCAGATGTTGAGTCTGCAATCTCAATAAAAAATGCCAAGAACTGAAGGAGGATGGAAAATAAGTGTCTTTTAAAGTCCTGGAATAGAATGAGGGCATGACTGAAATTGGTCGTGCCATATTCAGGCTCTTTCTCTTGTTCTTTCTTGAGCTCCTGCCCCCGCTCAGATGTAGGACAAGGAGGCAATGGGATCTCTAGTCTAATCCAGTAAAGTCCATCCTACATTACTTTAAGAGGATATAATATAAATAGGAAAAAGAGCATAGGAAAGAGTGCGGATTCATTCTGCTTTGCATCCAGGGAGCTGAGGCACAGGAGAGTTATGCTCAGTACTAAATAGCAAGGCTGCAGTGAAGAGGGCAGTTAAACAATTCTATCAAATCTAAATACATCTCTCATTCCAATAGCATCTTTCCATGGAGATGACCTCTCCAACCCACAACCATGGCCCGCAGGTATGTTACTCTGGAGACTTTGCCACAGCTAAATCATGGTAACCTCTGTCCAGTATACAAATTAACACAAAAAAAAAAAAAAAACAAAAAAAAACCAAAAAAAGCTTAGGTTTGCTTTGCAACTTTTAAGCAACCCCTGGTGTGCTCCAGTCTCTCTCAAAACCTGATGCTAGTGAAAAATATTCCTTTATTTAAAAAATAATAATAACAGAAGAAGGGAGACCATAAAATATATGGAGAGGAAGACTGGGACAGATGCCAGAGATCTGATGCTAATCAATTCCAAATAATGCCTAAGTTCAATATTCCCTTTCCAGGGGACTGTACCTAAGACATGGTGCCAGAAGGATGTCAGTGCTTGGGATTCCTGAGTTTGACGGTACCACCAGGGAAAGGGAATCTGCAAATATTTAGTCTGTCAGAAAGACTCTTCTAATTAGTGAATGTTAGATCAAGGCCTGAATGACTCTGAAACATGTAAGCGTTTGGACAGAGCTTACCCAGTCACACAAGGGTCATCATTTACTTTAAACTATTAGTGTCTGACAAGCATGTGCATCTCGGGGCACTTAAACCAGAAACTGCTTAATTTGCACTAACAGTTGGGGGATAGATCCCATTTAGCATGTATTCCTGTGTTCCCAGAAAATGGGCCAAGCTTGGGCCAGTTCTTCTTATCTCTTCCAAAACTGCTTATTCATAAATAAATAAATAAAAAAAAATCTGAAATAAAGGAGCTTTTCTCACAGAAGACAGGGTATCATCGAGCATCTGTTACTGCTAACTTTGATCTGACTGTTGATTCTAATATGGTTGCGGTTAGTGCTTGTGCAAACAGTCGCAAGCAAGCAAGGATTTTGTGGGGAACGAAGGGAGAGGGACATGAATTCTTGAGTAAAGCCCTTGGCGAGTCCTTTCAGCAGCGGGAGCAATGCTGGCATCACTCTGGTTATGGTAAGGGTGCTCTTCTACTCATTGTCATTTTTCCATGCTGGAGCTACTTCTTTTGTATTTAAATAGAATCAGGAAAAACTAGCAGGTCAAGATAAGGAACAGAGAAGAAACCAAGAACAACTGAAAGCGGGGAACTTACAGCTCAGTATGAGGTGCAGATGCAGATTTAACCCCTGGCCCAGTTCTAGAAATAGTCATGACATCCTTAGCGACCATTGGAACATTATAATAACTTGCCAGTCCTCCCCAGAAAGGCACCAATGCCTCCATGGCAAGACTGGGTGACTGAGAGCACAGAAGGTGCATTTCTAGGTCTACCTAAGCCTTTTGGCATCCCAGACCTGGTCACTAGGGTTCTCAGCCACCTCTCAGGTGGCTAACTTTGGGTCAACCTTGCCCACCCTGTATCTGATGGATTTTCCTTCGTCTAGAGGGATAATCAGGGACTGAGGAGAGCAACTCCACTTGTCCTCAAAGAGATGCAAAGATTGCTCAACAAAAAGGAGTTTGGAAGGCAGTGGAGACATTTTCCTGGTACTTACATGATTTTTCTCTGAAGATACTGAATGCTTTATGTCATCCCTCCTTACTTCTACTCTTGTTTCAGCAGGGAACTGAAATGCAGTGATTTGGTCAGGGGTGGGACGCTGAGGCTGGGTCTCTCAAATAGCAGGTTGGCATTCACACCACCCTTGTTGCAAAATGAGAGCACAGTGATGATGGAAGCAACTATTTTTTTTTTCTAGTGAGGCTCTGTCCAGACAGCAGGCAAACATTGTGAAGTGAAATGTCTGCTGAGCTTAATTTCCAGGCAGCTCCTTGCTATGTTTTGTTAAAAGAAAAAGTTAAAAGAGCCTTATTTCTACTGTGAGGCCGTTAAGCATTTTATAGGTGGGACAGCAATAAAATTCTTCAAAGGTGGCAGGAAAAGAAGTGTTCAGACAGAACTAGACCTGGCAGCACGTATCTCCAGGGGGTTACCCCTTCTGTGACAATGCTGCTCTTCCACTTCCCAGCAACAGAGACTTTGGCTCAAATACAGATATCTTCAGGTGGCCACATCCATCTTCTCCAAAATTAAAACTGCCTCAGGGTTTTGTCTTAAACATCAGTGAGGGCAGGAGTGGACCACAAAGGACAAACTTGATTTCTCCCTTTAGTTTTATGACAGATCAGGCAAGGTCGGGCATGTGTGCATTTCTTATAGACTCATGAGTCTTCTGAGCTTTGCCTGGCTTTGGAAAGCAGAAAAGTCTTTTGGAAAGCAGAAAAGTTGTATACTGGAACCCCTCGGCTTTGTAAAAACTGAGCTCCATGGACCCTTTGCGCCCAATGCTGTTTCAAAACATCAAGTTTAATTCGCTTGCACAGAATCTCTGCTTAAATCTTACACTTTGATGTTATTTGAGATGATATGAGGAGATTTGATAGCTCACAGGCTAGCGTGGATGTTCCCTTCCACCTATCAACCAAGGGGAAGACCCAAAGGCGCAGGAGGAAACCTATCTCTAGACAATCGAAAAAAGTCTGTTATAAATGTCTTAAAAAAGGCACTCTCTTCTATAGAGACAAAGTGAAGAAGGGAAGGAGGACAACCAAAGTGTTCTGATTTGCCCAATGTTAGCTGCTGAGCAGCAGATAAAAATCTTAGGCTGAATCCTTTTTCTACTCAAATCAATGCTGATTTTGCAGCTATATGCTGCAGGACCAAGGTTTCATCACTGCCTGGTATTCAAGATCATATTTTGCCTATAAAATTTAGTGTAACAAAAAAGTCGTTTTCAGAATATGTTCTAGGTGTAGTATTGTTGGATTACTTGAATGAAATCAATAGAACAAAAATGTTGGGAAACAAAAAGTGGGGACAAGAAAAGAAGACCTAATAATGTAGGTTTTAGAGGTCCAAATTTTCACTTTGCACCTTGTGAGAATCAAGATATCTTAAATGAGATCCAAAATCAGAACTCACAGCTCTGAAGCCCCTGTTCTCTTTCTTTGCTACCAGAGCACACACAGCCCTATAGAGGAGGACCATCTAAGCACAGTGTTTATTAACGGAGCTGACCCCAGCTGTGCAATCCTCATGCCAAGGAACAGGATGAATTTCTTCAGGTCTCATCACCGTGCAGGATTTTGTTGTTTGCAAAAGTGAGACGTTTTGAAGGGAAACTTTTATCTGCCTTTCTCAGCAGGTGAGCCCCAAATGTGTTTTACGTTCCATTACTATTAAACATATAGCCAGTCCTGATGGATGGATATCCTTCCCGGTCCATGAATCTGACAGACTGGAAGGTTGAGGAAAGGGATTTTTCAGTGCCATATGAGCTTTCTTTGACTTGAAGATGATCGTTTTTTCCTGTGTGCCTCATCCTCTGAGTGAAATAATGCTTAGGTATAAAGATGGTGTGTGACAGTCAGACAGACAGATGTATGTTTCTAGTAACAGAAGTCAGATGGATAGTTGGGTCTTTTTCCTACATTAACCTCCAAAAACTTTGACTTGGTATAAAGAAACAGGGAAGGAATCTGCCCTGTCTCCCCAAACTTTAAACACTACCTAGAAATTACTCACAGACCATATGTTTTTCCTCTCCCTTTGTGCCATAGCCCTCTTAACTCACCCTCCAGCAAATCTGCAGTACCAGATGCCAGAGTTCAAGCATAAACAGAGAGATTCAATATTTGATCCCTTTCTTTCCCACTTCAGCTCTCCTCTACTAAACCTTTCCCACATTTAGGGCTCCCTAAAACTGCTTTAAGCTGGCGACCGTGTTATTCCCCCCTGTGAGGATGCTACCTTGGGTAAGGTCCCCCTTTGCCATGTGTTTTTCTGAGGCAAGAGAATTTAAAACACAGATATGCAGTAGTAATAAATCTCTTTCTATACTTAAAATTCCAGCACACTCACTTTAATGTCTGTGCTTATGCTATGCATAATTTACCATAGCTTAACAGTAATACCTTTTGGAGGAAGAGTGACCAAATATTTATTTGTTTTGAGGAATTATGGGTTTGAGTGTCAAGTTCATAGCAGTTTCTCTTTCTCATCCTCGTCTACAACATAACTACTGAACGTGCGTGTCATGCAAGGCCCACGGTTGATCTACAGACTAAGAAAAGACAGAGATGAGGTCTAGCAGTTGGCTAGACTAGACTTCACCCTTTGCCCCAAAGGCCTTGTGAATTTTCAAGTTCTCATGTATATCTTGCAGTGAACTGGGGCTGACCTGTGCTTTTAGAATAGGAAATGATCCAGAATGTGTTTCTTCTGGGGGTACGTGATATTTTGCATATATTCCAGTATCTGTTGCTAGCTCATGGCCTGTATTCATTTGGTGTCCCACTGGTCAAGTCTCAATGGAACTATAATCACTTACATCTGTATCTGTAGCTCATGTCTGTAGTGGGCAAATATATTTGTGGTTTCAAAGAAATGCACATGTCCGTCTCAGTACATGGAGGTCTCTTCCAAGTTCATGTTTCATTCTAGGGAAAAACTCCAGCCCTGAAAAAGACCCCAAAAGGTGTTCTGCAAGGTCTGCAGACTATGAGCAAGTTAAGTTTAGTCTTTGGCCGTCTTCCTTCTCTCATCTCATATTTTTTCCATTCATTTTGCTTCTGTCATGCTGGGTAAGTACTTGGATATTGATGCTTGAATCAGAGTATTCTGCAGGTTTTCAGTGAGAGTATTTCTCCTCTCAAGAAATTGCCAGCTTTGTCTTTGCTTCCTTCAGTAAAGTCTTAGCAAATAAAACCGCTGGTTCAGCTTTGCCATTTGGTCACGGTCAGAGGACGACATGCTGTGACGGGATTTCTTTTCCTGGGTAAATCATGCAAAGTTAGTGCAAATCAAACAAGGTGCCTGCTGAAATGCCTCTTTGCTCTACAGCATTTCAGCCAACAGTTCATCTACTTCAGTTAAGTCTGAACACTTGTCCTCAGTGATGAGGTAGTTTGTGTGGTTTGCGATGAAAAGGTCCTTTCCTAGTTTGTTCCAAATTCTACTGGAGATGCTGTATATTTTCACTGTCTCTGTTTGTTGCTTGGCCAGCATGTGTATATAACATCTGCTCACCAGATCTCAGATATCCTTCATCACATTTGGCCACTATGAGGCACCTCCAGCTTTCTGGTGTATTCTTGAGAGCGCATCTGTTCCCAAAAATCTGTGTGTTAGGATTCAGCTGCATTTCTATCTGATTCCTTCCCATGCGTCTCTGTATTTCCAGCTGGTAGACCTTCTTTTTCCTTATACTTTTCTACGACTTTTTGTGCTGATATCTGGTGAATCTTATGCCTATATATACTTTCACTCACATTGCTTCTCCCATGCTCACAGCTCTAAGTAGAGTTCTGTAGGAGCACAAGGATTGACAATTTATAGCTCTGGACAAGTGAGGATGGCTGTTAAGGACTATTCTCGTCTTTATTTACAAATAATTCACTAGAGGAACTTGTTTGTTTGTTTCTCTCACTCTCTTTTAGACCCCAACCCTTTTATTTCTGTGGTTTAACCTCTTCTACTCTATCTTCCATGTATGACCCTAATTTCCTCCAACCACCCAGTGCCCACCTCCACCTCTTCTCCTCCTCCATATCTCCTCTAGATTCTTACCATGCAGTGTTTTAGATTTGGATTCATTTTACGTAAATTCAGATAGCTAACTGAAATACTGAAATACAGAAATACAGGACTACCCTCAGCTCACTGAAACAAGTGGAGACAAATTCAGAGGGTATCTCAGTCCACTACTGGAAATGCCTTTCTCTTCCAACAGACCATACAGGGGAGCCTTCAAGCAATACACTCCTAAGAGCTTTGATTTGGTGGCTAGCAATAGTCAGGATAAATCTAGGACTTATGCCTGCATGCAGTGCTGAAGATAACTTCTTCCTACACCTGTGCAGTGGTGGCCTCAGCTTCTTCACCTGCTGTTTGTATTTCAGAAACACATTTCTGCTCAAATTCTACATGCTGGGAAGCAATAATAAAACTGCACAGGCCAGAGAAAACACTGACAGTTGGTAACTCAAGCGAGCATTCTCATTCAGACTCCCACGTCTTTCATTCCTATTACAAATTTTGTGTAATTTGGCAGTGGTCTGATCTATTGTTTCTCCAGATTCTTGACCCCTGCCATGAATCTTTCATACATGACATTTTCTGTGGGCTGACAGTGGTTTTGGAACACAATTAATGTTTTACTTGGGTCCTGTGGTGAGTTGTGGATGTATCTGGATGAGGGGCATCTCACAGCCTTTGCCTACTACAACTAGTAAAGCAGCAGTTTGTATTTACTTTTACTTTTAACCATTTCAATGCCAGAACTGACATGTGAAAAAGCATCAAGCTGCCCAGAGGGTTTGGAGGAGGCAGGTCTCAATTCTAGTGGCAGTGATATGAGTCCTTTCTGACTTTCACTCCATGTTGCAATAGTCTCCACTTTGCATTTCCCAGTTTAGCTTCTAGGTCATAATCTAAGTAGAAAAACAGTGACCCCAAGCACTGATCCAGACCTATTTTATTTTTTATACCTCAGACACAGACTCCTCTCATGAAACACTTCCTCCCAGCAGAGCTACGTACATACCCAGATGTTGTCTGAGCATCAGCATGCTGCAGTGGTCCCATGGGGGAAAACACGTGCTGTAACCCTCCAGAAGGGAAGTTTCTTTGTCTGGCCTTCTTACATCCGGACATCACTTCTCCCCTGCTCACAGCAGGAATGCAGCAGCTTCTGAGCGTTGTAGGTATGTTGGAGTGGCCAGAAACAGACTTGAATTCTGGACAGAAGGCCACTCCACAGGTCATTTTGTAGGTATTTGGAGGTGATAAGGGAGTCTCATCGCACGCCTTCATCTAGCCCTTTACCAGAAGGGAGAGGCAATGAAACCAAGCGGGTCACACAGCTGGACTCAGGAGATCTCACCTTATTGCTTGGTCTGAGGTAGAAACAGACGGTGGGGGCAAGAGAACCTCTTCCTCTCCTTTTCATCCCCACCATGAGCATGTCTTTCCTAGTTAGGGATCACCTCTCATTACTGGCCTGTGAAGTGCACCAGGGGCCCTTGCTCTCCACGTCTGATCAGTGCTGTAAAAGAACAGAAATTAGAGCAACGACCACCCTAGACCTAGGGCTATGTTTGTGTTCCATGTCACTTTCAAAGATCCAATCTGCAGCTTGCACTCGAAGCTGAATCCCTCTCTCCTTCTCAGCAATACTTTCCTTTATGGGATCATACTTTATTGCTTTCTTTCCAAGTGTTTCATTACACGCTGTATTAATGAACCACTAGGGGTAGCCAAATGTGTTTGGGTTCCACGCTGAACCTTGAGCGAGGATTATGGAGCAAATGCTTTGCAAACAGCTCAGATTGCTTGCAAGTAAGGCAGCCTAAGTAATCCTCCTTCCTGCCCCAACAGATGGGCCCTGGAGACAGAGACCTCCCTGAACTTAAGACCTTGGGGAGACCTGGAAGGACATCAAAAAGCTCCAGAGTGGAGATCTCCATGCAGCAACCTGACCCCATCCAGGCTCAACACCCGTCCAGCAAGACGCACAAATGATGTTTGCCACATGGCTGTCACACATCTCAGCACAGCAGTCACCCGCCTCCCGTTGGGGCTATAAAACACGCTCTGGAGAACACTGGGAATGAGAAACCTCTCCCTGAGTTGTGAGTGAAAACGCTGGGTTGAGCTGTGGAAATAAACTACAGACTCTGTTGATGTGGCCATCTCTCACGACAACTTCCCTTCTTGTGAGATTTAGGAGGCAGAAACACAACTCTGTAAACTCTTTGTCTTTGCTTTTCACCCTCTTTCAGGACCTCCTCACTGTCCGATTTATGTACAGTCATCAACTCCGGTAACAACAGCGTGCAGAAATAAAACATCACTGCCTTAATATTGATGGGGACACAGCACAAATGCAATGATTTCTCAAGGTCACACAGGGAGTCTGTACTTAAAGGACAAAGGTGTACCAAAGTTCTACACCCCTCCTCAGGGCCTTAGGTGGGCTTTTCCTTCTCCCTTTTTTACTGAACAAAAACAAACATAGTGAAATAAAAACGTGGTAGAAGCAATGCTCCTGTTCTCCTGAAGCCCAGACCCGAGGCAAATGGCTGTGATGCTGTGGATCTTCATGGACTTGTGTCTACTTGCTATGAGGTTAGAGCTGGGCTGCAAGAAATCTTCACGAGGCCTCACCTGAGGTCTTAGATTTTGTGAAAATCACATGAAATCTCCCCATTCCTCTTAGAAACCAAGAGCTAATCTCTGCTTTCAGATACACCTTTGTCACCTCTCTTCTGTTTTAATTAAGCCTATGAAGATCCACATCACAGACCAGCAGGATGAGAAGTGAATCTGCTCATTTTCTTGGGATCTGGAATGTTATGAGGGAGCAAGTCTAGAACCAGGCAATATTCATCCAAGAGTTTTGAAGAAAGTATTTACCAAAGATATGCAGTTCTCTATAAGAACCTACCTCTAAACCAGTAGACTGATGGCTAGCAAATGCTGTACCTCTCTTCTTAAGATGTTTTGCAAACACAGTCAGTCTTCCTATGATGTGGAAAAGTACGAAGGGGCAAACTGTAAATGGCAGATAATTGTCAAATATTCATAGGAGTCATCTAGAGAAGAATGTAAAGATCCCTACAAGAAGTTATCATCAGAAGTGGACATACTACCTGGATATACTCTGAAATTACCCTGTTAAAGAGATTTGTTGTCTTTAAATGCACATTTTTCAGGTTCTAGCATGACGTTGAACTCAAATTAGGAGACTCTATAATATAAAACTTCTCATACAGCATATGATTTTTCAGCCTTTGCTGATGGTGTTCTTAAGATTTTCTCAGCACCCACAAGGACAAAGAGCTTTGGAATAGCATGAGTTGACATTCTCTAAGAATTACATGTCTCTGAGAGAGAGGCAGCTTAATTACCCTAGGAGTCATCATGAAGCATGACAATAGTTGTGTCTCTAGGTTATTTTGGAAGCATAGTACCCCATGCATTTGAGCAGTGAATGCAAGACCACTCATAGAACATACTTTAGACTTGGGTCTATGTGTTTCCTACAGAAACACATGCTGTCAATCTGCTCAATAAGGGAAAAACACCCTCTTTAATTAGCTGACCTATGGTCACAAGAGCAGTACAATTTGCATTTCGAAACGCTCGTCCTTTACCTCTTGGCATGACGCCGTTCTCTAATCTCAGTCTCTGAATACATGAGATGTAGCTTGGATCCAGGTCTAAACCCAAACGCATCCAAGGTGTGCGAGAGTTCAGATTTCAGTCTATCTTGAACGTGAACCCTTTTTAATAAAACAGGAATCTCCAGATGCACCCAAACAGCTGAAAACCATCAGTAAGGATAGTGCCAATTCAGCTTTGTCAGAGGAACCTCCACAGTCCCCTTTCCAATTATTTCCCACCTCCCCAGGCTCCCTCTTGCCATCTGTTATCCCATGTAACTAGATCACTTCTTTGTGGCTTGCTCATGCCCTTTACCTGATATAGTCCATTCCCGCTTTCCATTAAAGGTAGAAACATAGAGGATGTTCTGTGTGCACTAATCCTATTTCTAATCCATCCCATACTGGGGGCCCCATGCAACCCATGCTATCAATCTAGCAGTCTGATGATGGAGCCCACATGGGAACCCTAGATAATGGATTACAGTGGAGGACATGTATTTTAAAATGTGTTTAAGATGTCTGGCAGGTTTTTAAGGAGAGAAAGAAGAAAAGGAGGAAAAAAAAGAAATTTAAGGGGAGAAAATCAGACTCCAAAACAGCAAGTATCTCTTGTAAAGGGAAGAGGGAACTCCTTGGTTGTGCTGAGCTGCTTCACCCATTCCAAAGCAGGCAGCATATGAGAAAAAATATCCTTAAAGTAGTAGAATTCCCACAACTGAGGAGAAAGAAGCAAACAGGTAACATGGCAAACACTGCACGTGGTTTAAATTATCATTGCTTATAAGATCATTTATCATCAGCCTCTATGGTGAAGATTGAGATAGCTATTGCTCCTGAGGGTTGAGTGACTGAAAGAATGAATCATTTGCTTCTCTCTTGCTCTTTCATATTCCATAACCTCTGACGCCCTGGCTGAAGCTCTCTAGAATGGTACCTGAGCTGCTCCAAGATGATTATCCCCAAATTATATCCTGGCATTCAAAGGCAAATTGTCATCACTGGTGTGTCCTTGCTCACTGAGGAAGGGCTTCCTCTGGCACGAAGACGGAATTATTTCTCTGTCTCAAAGAATTTAGTCACTCAGAGTCAGAGCTGGAAGAGGGATGGAGATGCCCCATGTGTGACCCATTCAGTACTGTGGCAATGGGAAGTCTCAGATGGAGCCCAGAATATTAGTACATTGTTGTGTTTTATTTTTCAGCTGAGAAGTGTTACGTGTCACATGAGGCCACCCACAATATCAAGGGGCCATTGCTTGCCATGGAGCTTCTAAGAAGCCATATGAGTTTTCCCTGTTGCCTCCCTCAGGAAGTGCATATAGCAATTTTCGGTGCATCCCTGCCTTGTTTCCCAGAAGTGCAGCAGACAGGGCAATGTCTGTGATGTGCTCTGCTTAAGATCTCATTAAACAACCAGCAATTTAAACCAGCATCCTCAGAAGTGGACAGACATACTTTTCGTTATTGCCTCCCAAACAAGTGGATTTTGGCCCAGCATGCTAAAAATGCACTGAATACCTTCCCTTACCAAAATTAGAAAGGCTGGCTTCTCACTTGACAGGCAAATGATTCTGGGCAACGCTGTCAAGAGCTGCAGTGCATTCCTCCCAAATAACACCAAGGATAGAAGCCAGACCGTTTCTGGTAAACCAGTCATTCTTCCTACAGGCATGGGATACACAATCCAGGATCACAGCTTGCTGTGAAGGAGCCAAAACACAGCTATCTTCTGGGTCTGTGACCTAATCACCCTTCCTGGAAGCACAGAGGAGCCATCCCTTCTAGTACAATGCCCAGCTTCTCATCTCTCCAACATTCCTTCCACCGCATCTCTTCCAAGCAAAATCTTGCCCATGAATAAATCTGCATGTTCACGTCTCCTTTCCAACCCATGCTTCTTGCTGTCTTCTGTCTGAAGCAAAATCCCTCTGATGCAAAATACAGCATGTGAGTGGCTCTCCCCAGTCGTCAACCCAAAGGCAGGATAGGATGGTTGCTGTAAATCCTGCGCATACACTCCTATGAGGCTGGGGATGCAATAGGATACTTCACCTGGCGTTTGGCCTGGCTGGTTGGGAAAACCATGATAGGTTCCTCACTTTGAGCCTTGCTTGCTTTTGGTGCTATCAGGTTGTGTGAATAATAACAAAAGCAGGTTGCTCTCCCAGAGGCATTTCTGCTGTGGTTAGTAGTACCCTTTGGGGTCCACTTACCTCCTCATCCACAAAAGAAGAACACATCCTGAGCTGTACCGCAGAAATAAACATGAAAAGCGCAGTGTATTTTTGCACTGTGTGATTTTTTTGGTACAGTATAAAGGTGATGATATTGGTAAAGCTGTCTAGAAATGGATGAAGTTCTGCAAGTATCAGTGACTTGGAGTCATTTCCATGCAAACTGAAGCTATGTACTGCAAGATATTGAACTGCCTATGAGGATACCATATAACAGAGCTGATACTCTTCATGCAGCTCTTTTCCAAAAGGAACATCAGTTTGTCAATAAAGCACAAAAGCTCAACTTGCAATACTTTATTAATAGAGTCAGTCTCTGGCTTCAAATGAACATGAGAGCACATGACCCACCTCTTGCTGCTGGAGAAAGGTATGGAGGAGAACAAAGAGTCCATGGTGGTCTCCTGCAATCAGCATCGAACTCCATACCAATTTGAAGACCTGCTTTGCACTTATCACTTCAGCACTGGAACAGACTGGGAAACTGAAAATAAGATGATTTCCATAAGGACACCCAGAGGTGCAACGTGGTGGCTGGTCTCTGCCCAGCTCATTAGCTCCATCATAAAAACCCCTCTCTGCTCTGCCAGAGTCAGCAAGCACCAGATTTACAGATGTCAATGCACAGCTCCTGTTTCAGTGCTTAATTTACTATTGAAATGAGTGAGAAATCAGGTGTCTATGCAACAGACACAGAAATACCTCTGGATTTGGTCGTGTACATCTGGCCAATAAATATCCGAAATGTCCCATCCCCTGTTGAGACTCTGCTCACATTTAGGCTCTCTAAGCTCTCAGTAATGCTACTGTCTGCAATAGCAGGGCATGGTCCATAAATAAACTGATTAACTAGATACAGAGAGATTATCTGGTCCTTCTTTATGATTTGAGGTTTGTTATTATTTAACATACATTTTTAATCACATCACAAAGTCCACACAGTACAGCAAAGTTTGCATTAAATCTTATCTAGCAAGTAAAAAACAAGCAGAGGGATAGCTCATTTTCCTTTCATTACTGTAATTTTCTGCTGCTTCACTTTTTACTTATTCTGTCTACTCTGAGCTCTGTAGTGTGAACTGAGTCCCTGAGAATGGTTGTCTGGACATCAAGAAGGTCTAATAAGGTTTCAGTAAGGAGTATTTTTCCTTTGAATAATTATGACTGAAGCAATGGCCTCAGTTCCCAGCGAGGAGTGCTGTAGTACTAGAATTATTATCTTCTGGAGCATATTCTCATCTCCATGAGAAGTTGTGCATGGATCCAGCAGGAACCCAAGTAATCTATTGCCATACCTGGACAGGCTGGTCATCAAGATCCCAGGACACCCTGCAGCATCCATGCCCTGGCCCATTCAGTAAGATCTCAAGAAACATATTACTTTCCCTCTCATTATCCAGCCCACCAACACCTTTGAAACACGAGTCTTAGAAAACCAAGGTTTTATGCTCAAATTTTCCTTAAGCCACTTGGGCTCCCTCACCGCCCTTCAGCTGAATTCCTCAGTTTTAATTATTCTCCCGTTTCCCTCCCTTTGTATTGTGCGCGTTTTGCCAGAGGGTGAGGCACCAGTAGATTATCACCAGATGATATTACCTTTCAACCTTTCCTGCTCAGACCTCTGGAATAAAACTCCCCTCTCGTGGCTAGCCATGACCTTTACCAACCCATGTGGGATATTACTGCCAAACTGCCACCAGGATGCAAACATGCCAGATGTTGTTGCGACTGAGAGACATTCTGTCACAAAGCCCCTTTTTATTACTAGTGAAATTTATGGGTTGGAGTCTGACAGGTCTGCCATCTCCCAATTTTAACTTTCTATCCTCTGATACTGGCTTTTTTTTTTTTTTAAAAAAAAAAGGTAAGGTCTACATTTGCAGGAGGCAGGGAAAATGCATAAACTAATGAGCAGACCATTCACCACCTTGTGAGCTGGTAGGTCTGAACACTCTTCCTTTGGATTCAACAGCAGAAGTTCCATTGCTCAGTATCTTCTTGCTGCTCCAATGGAGAAGGATGCTTCTGGAGAAGGGAATATTCCTGATAATAAATCTGGACCTCACAGTATCTTTAATATTAGCTTCTATACCTGAACTTCTGTGCTTTCCTTCTAACTGTGTCCCAGCGCGTTGCTTTGCAGCAATGTTCATTCCTCTTCTAGTTTCATTTGCAATGCACTGAATCTACATGCCAGGCCTGGAGTTGGGTTTCTCTGCTCCCTAATGACCACCATTTGTCCTTCTTTCCCTTGACTTCCCAGTGAATCTGCAGCTAGTATGTTATTTTATGAGTCTCTTAGGAAAAGGTTTTTATTGTTGTATATGAAGGTAAGATTTCTGTCATATAGGAGCACTGCTACTCATGGACTAAGGAGACAAAATTTCAGCATAGGCATGTGTAGCCTTCACTGTACCATAAACCAGTATTTTGCAGGGGAAAATACCTACCACATGAGGTAACAAAGACTTTCTATTCACAGGAGAGAGAAGGACTTTATTACACTGATCAGCATCTCATCAGGAGACTCATGGGCCCAAGGATTAAGGGAATGAAGAACAGAATAGAAGGACCTTGGGTACTGCTCAGATTTGGCCTAAACCTTTGTCTCACTGGTAGAAGGTCATGGAAGTCACTTTCATCCCAGTTTCTTGGTGTTTCTTTCATATTCTACCATTCAGACCTGTCTTGGGCCCTAAGGATTTCCAACAGCTGTACATACTGTTCTTGTGATGTTCTGTTATGAAGAGTTGTTGTCATTTCTATAAAGAAAACAAAGCTCCATGGGATTCAGAGTGGTTTGGAAAATCACTTTGAGTAATATCAGAGACAAGATTTTTCTCACTGGGAAAAATATCCATAAAGAGCCATGCTGAAACTGGGTATGTATCTCCAGTGAAGATGAGTCTGAGCTGACCCTCAAATCCCATTGGAATCAGACAAGCCTGCATTCGACAGATTCTCTAGTTCCAGTAGTAATAACAAAAATGAAAACACAATGGCCACATACCTTTTGTTTGCCAAGAGCATCATATCATAGTACTTGCAAACCCAGGTTAATGAGACTGCAGGATGCAGGAGGGCCCAGTATTTGATGGGTCCCAATTTCACCATCCATTATCTCTAAAATCCCACGATGCCATATCTCCTAAATCCGTAGACATGCATGTTGCTCTCTTTCTACTCTCTTTCCCCAGCCCTACCAGTCTACAGATTGCTCTCTAGACATAAAATCTATTCCTCCTTTGGTGGAATTGTCTGATTTTTCTTTTATAAATCCAGTGACCAAGTATCTTTCTCCCTAATTTTGACTTCCGTAACTCTGGTCTTTCTTGCAGTCATTTAGCCAAGTCTAGTGAAAAAATGCTCATCAGAAATTCAACATAAAGTGGAAGTGACCCCTGACACTAGTTTAAAATTAGACTCGATGAGCCTACAACCAGGAAACTGTTCCCCCAGCCCCCTTTAAAATGTAACAAATGAAAAACATTTGGTTGCTATTATCGGTGATTATGATAAGCTATGCTAAAATATGAAGTGGGGGAATTTATCTTTATTTCCTGGGATAGCATTGATGAAAAATGTGCTGCTCCATCTTGATTTTCAATCACTTGAATGAACTCTGTCATGCATTTATCTTTATTTGGCTTGATGTGTGTAACTGATCTGGGGAGGGAGAGAGGGCAGGGGGAGGGATGGCAGAATTGGCGATTTAATCTGATGCAGATAAGTTTATTAGCTGCCCCGAGATCTGTTCCTGATTGTGCACAATGAACAAGTCTGCCTGTCAGATATCTCATCATCCTCCTCTGGGGCAGAAGGCACAGCCTCCGTTGTGGTGTAACCTTCAGCAAATGGTTAACGTCAACTCTCATTACACTTACGGCCTCGGACAGAGTCTGGGGGTTGAGTGGGTCCTTCCGACAAGCAAGACTCTTTTGCCTTATATTTCTAAGGAAACAGACTGCAAAGAGTTAATATATGTATATACATTTCTGATTCAAAATTGCTCTCTTTAAGCTTTCAGGAGTGAGTGTTTTTCAACCAGTGCAAACTGTGCGAAGCTGCAATGTGGTCCTCAGGGCTGTATTGGGTTTCGCCAATTGAGACTCCGACCAAGAGCTTTGGGGACTTTGAGGCTGAAAAGCCCAGAGCCATCAGAAGAATATTATGTCTCGAAGCAATTAGCACTCATTGAGCTGTCCGGAAAATCAACTCTTTCTTATAACTCCCGATGTTTGTGTTGCGAAGAGCTGAGCTGAACTAAGGGCATTTCTCCTGGAGCAGAGCACGACACTTTAGAAGAGCAGATCAGTTTAGATTTTTTTTCCTTTTTTTTTGTCTTTTTTCTTTTTCCCTGTATGTTTCAGACAATTAACTGAAATTGGCTGTAAACTGTAAATCACCAGGCAGTTCCCAGCCTTCACCTGAGGATATCCTGCCAGACACACTGTACAAGAAATATACTTAATTTCTTTTGTGTTTTTTTTTCTTTTCCTTTAAAAGAAAAAAAAAAAGCAACCCTCATACAGTACAGCTCAATTTAACAGATGTTTGCTCATTTACGACAAAGTCCTGGTTACAAGATGGGGTAACTCGTCTGGATCCTGGACAAAAGCAACTATATTACCTAGCTGCAAACCCCCACACAAGCTTGGGAAGAGGAAACATTAGAAATAACAACAGGTGAGACTTGACAGAAAAGACGTAATGGCTCGTTTTGTGGAATGTGTCAGGAACCATTTACTGCCCCTTTTGGAGGCGATTTCTCCAAATCAGGAATGATTTCTCTCACTCCCCACTCTCATTTCTTGTTTTCATAGGAGGCTTTTGTGTTTTCAAAGCTGGGCGCTTGCCCTGTTCATGTTGATGCTGCTCAAGGACTTTTCTGCTCCAGGGTCTGATGCATCCTATTCTGGACCACTTCTGCTCCCATAAGAAGAGGAAGGAAGGGCAGAGTGTCCTGTACGGTTTAGCTTTAACTTTTGTCACTACCTGCACTTACGTAGGTGCACATTTGCTCAAGTCCTTCAATAATAACTAAAAGCCCAGCAAACTCAGCACATGAAAAGGATTTGTTTTTCCCATTTCTCTCTAAGTGGCTGGTAGATTTTGTGCCTTGGCTGTGGTTGCTCAAGCATTCACTCCTCTCAGTCCATCTTTACCTGCTCATTTCATGATGATATTGAATATTTAAGTTAGAGCACATCTTTTTTCTTTTTTTTTTTTTTTTCTTAATCAGCGTGTTTTCAAAAGGCTGCATGTATATCTGGTGTTTCTCAGAAAAAAAAAAAAAAAAAAAGCTGGAACACCTAAGCAGGTGGATGTGATCCATCCAGAGGGAATGGGGTTTATATCAGGATGGCACACATGCTGAAGCTATCACCCATCCGGGGTACTGTCATCCACTGAGCATCTGCTTTTCAACCTTGCAGCCTCAAAATCCCAGTCATTTATTCATGTAGGAGAAAGGCATGAGATCCTCCTTTGCTGTGCCCCATCACCCTGGTCCAGGGGGCTTGGAAGGTCCCTTTTGCTTGGAATTTAGCTCTCTCTCTTATCCTTCTAGAGATAAAACATTTCCAAAAGAGCCTCTCACCCAACCTGGCCCAGCACATCACAGCTCTCTCATTCATGAGAGAGGAGGATGCACATTTTGGGTCCAATTCTCATTTCCACTCAGGCATCTCAAAGGCATAATAAGTTTTCAGCATAAATAAGAAACCATAATCCACCAGAATCCCTTACTCCCCTGTGTACATTTTTCTAGATGAAAGGGAATGACTGGAACCAGTGAGCAGAACTTTTAAGTCCTCCATAGCTTTCAGTGCAGGTTGCACAGCCACCACAAGTGTCACCAGATGCAGCAACTGGAAACAGAGACCAGATAAATTCAGAAGAGAGATAAGGCACATATCTTTTTCACAGCTACCATAAAGAACCGTTCGGATTGCTTATCTAAAGATGTGATGAGTCCTCCATCATGTGAAGTTCCTGAATCAAGATTGAATGCCTTTCAAAAATAGATCCTAGCTAACAACTTAGCTAACAACTTATAGACCTGGTGCAGGAATTTCTGGTTAAAGCACGTTGGCCTCCACTAATAACCCAGCAGATTGGGTGACTGTAAATATTCCTTGTAGGTGTCTGATTTTTGAGTATGCAAAAAAAGGGGTTAAAAACAGGCCAATATGCATATATGAATTAGAGAAAAAAAGAAAAAAATCTTTCTTGTGAAATCTGGGAATCTGATTTAACACCTTTGTTTTCCCCTTCATTTTTTTTTACTGTTCTTAGAACTCTCCAGAGAAAAGAGCTGTAACTGGGCTTCTGATACAGGACATACATGAAGGACTGCTGTGTTGCTGGTCTGTCTGAGAGAGCAGGGTGCACTTGGGCATCTTTTCTCCGAGAAACTGGCCCTCAAGAGTGATATGTAGTCAGACCGGTTTTTCTTCCATCAAGGAGCTAACTGCAGCCAAGAAACTGCTGCATGAAGAGGACATACTGGTCAAGACTTTGCCTCGGTCTAAACCAAGACTTTGGTTCAGAAAACTGTGGCAGCCCGTATCTGCAGAAGATAGCTTGGTGTACCTGCAGTTCCTAGGAAATCAGCAACTGAAGGCAGGGAGAACAGAAATCAGCAGATGTCAGAAACAAGACGACAAATGTCTGTCTTTGCACATGCAGAGTAGCCTCACATCATTGCTGCATATGCTGTGGAGACCAAATGTTTGGGGTTTAACAGCCTGTGAGAGAGACAAACTCTACATACACTGCAAAGATTGCAGGTGTAGCGCCATAAATCAATCCGATTTGTGACACTCCAGCAGCACAGGCATGCCAGCTCCTCATCCCTCCTTCAGTCCTTATAAACAAGCCCATTTCTGGGCATTGAGCGAGTTGTGCTCTCATCCCTGAGCGATTAGGTGTTTGACAGATCTGCTCAGTGTTTCGTATGGCAGGCGGAGGATGGAGCCTGCTTTTGAGAATCCTGTTGAAACAAAGATGTTCCAACACAGTGCTGGAAAAGATGTTGCCTAGATATGAAGCTGTCATTAACAGTGTCAGAGCTAACTAAAGCAGGGCCCCTTCATTTTCCTAGCCACATATTGGATGCTTTGTGCTGCTGATTGCTTCTGTGTGATGGTTTCCCATGGTCCTTTCCAGTTATCTCCAACAGCACATCTGCAGCAGCACTCAGCAACTTCAGCATCTGGAAGGACAGGAGAAGACCAAAGAGGAAAAGAGAGTAGTATTCCATACTTTTGTAGATTTTCAGTTTTAGAGCACTGTGCCATAAGGCAGCATAGAGACATTTGCCAAGGATGGCATGGAAAACAGGACATATTCTGGCCATGGTGGAGCAGCCCTCTTTTGCTAAAAATAGCAAGCAACAAAACTGATGCATGCCTCCCTCCCCAACTATATATTCCTTGCCTCACCACTGAAGCATTGCTCTTGATCATACCAGCAGAGGAAAAGAGGGAGAACTGAGAGAGGAGGCCACATACAAGTGGGCAAGCCAGAGGTTTCCAGCTATGAGATTTCCACAGTTTGTCCCTGATGCTTGGGTAGTTGGTGGATTTCTCTGGGGGTAATAAGGGAATGAACAGGTAGAGCTGGGGAGCCTTGCAAACTTGTGCTTTCCTCAAGCAGACTGGATGGAGAGAGGCTTTATGATGCTCTGTCCCTTCCAGTACAGCTCATCCATGGGTAGGACTACAAGGATTGACTCTTATACCTGGTTCTCTGTGATACTGACAAAAAACAAGAGTATTCCTGGAGTCCTCATGAGCATATGAGACCATTTGATTATTTCCTATTATGGACACTTTAGACAAAGGACAGGAATGGGCATCATGATCCCAGATGCTCTCAGAATGGGTTAGTTTCACCACCAGAGATGAAGCAGTGGGATTTGTGAAGTCCTTGGCCTCTCTGGTCCTTATCTGGTCCAAGGATAAGGTGCAGGGTCCTTCACCTGGGCAGGAATAATCCCAGGCACCAGGACAGATTAGAGATTGACCTGATGGAGAGCAGCTCCTCAAAGAAGGATCTGGGAGTTCTGGTTGACAACAAGTTAACCATGAGGCGGGAGTGCCCTTATGGCCAAGAAGGCCAATGGGCTCCTGGCTGCATCAGGTGGATGTTTGCTTGAGCCTTTAATGCATGACTTCAGTGGTGACAGTAGCAATAACTAGATTTTGCATGGCATTTTTCATCGATGAGCCTCATAGCATTCATAAGTGCCACGTCCAGACGCTGTCCTCTCATTTCCTGCAGACCAGGGGGATGAACCTGTCCTCTGTGACAAGTGAACCCTTGGGGTGGTCTGCAGAGAGAATGGTGCAATGGTAGGATCAGACCAGACCCCTGGTCCACTTGCTTGGAAGATCCCTCCTGAACCTCTGCCACACTCGATGCCACTCAAGAAGCCACCACAGGTACCAGGAACCTGATTTGTTTTCACATTCACAGATCTATGATGTACATTACAGTGATATAAAAGCTTCTCAGTGAGGAGGGCTTAGCTGTGCAACTACCCCATGTGGGTAATTAACACATTTCAGCCCTGACCCCAGGCTGCCTGAGAAACCTAACCAACTGCAGTTAATTCTTTACCAGGTCCAGTCATTAATGCCTTTATTTGTCTTTCCTGGAGTGTGCGAAATGAACTGAATGACCTTGCACGGGATACGGGGATTTTAATAGGAAAATCTGCTTAATATTAGCACATTTTTCAAATCCTACACAGACCTTGACAAGATTATTTTTAACAGATGACACACAGCTATTTGAGATGAAGATGAATATTTTTCAGATTGCACAAACCAAAGCAGAAAGGTCTTGTTCAGGGTGATAGGAGGGACAAAAGGAAAGAAAGAAAGAAAAGAGAAGAGAAGGGATGAAAAGGGAAGTGAAGGGAAGGGAAGGGAAGGGAAGGGAAGGGAAGGGAAGGGAAGAGAAGAGAAGAGAAGAGAAGAGAAGAGAAGAGA
>JAVCKT010006153.1:0-17846 GCA_032273925.1 Rhynchotus rufescens | reverse complement strand
TAGATTTTTTAATTTTATTTCTGCAACACGGAAAGGTGAGATGGTTTGTGCCCATTGCCAGCTTGAACGGATGCCTTTCCAATGTTTAAGTTAACACAGGCATTAAGAAGGGGAAATTTAAGCATCTATTTTTATGTAATGCCAACAAAGTGCTATTCTATAAGATGCACAAGAAAACAATAAAATCAAAACAAGCAAAACCTTTTCCTTTGCACTGACTGCCGTGCAAATATTGCAGTGGTACCTGGTAGTAGAGGAGGTTCAGAAAGAAAATTGCCCAGGAAGAGCCACTTTTCAGAGGCTCCTGAACCACCACGTGCAGATCCCACTCCTCTTTCCTGAGCTCCAGGTGCCACTGAGGCAGGAGATGATGGTAGAAATTAACTGCTTTAGATTATGCAGAAAAAGGAAGCACTTAGAGCTTAGAAAGTTTTGCTTCATAAACGCATGGCGGACGTTTTAATGCATTTCCAAATCTAAAGCATCTGAAAGTTGCCCTGCAAGCTGTACAATACTCATACCAAAAGTGCAATTTAGCAGAGCATGTAGAAAATCAACTACCTGTTCTCAAGCTGGGGTTGTTCATATGAACAAGCATGCCCTGGTAATCCAGTTTCTTTCATTAATTCTGGTTCTGATTTCTACAACCAAACCCACTGAGTTTGGGGGAGTAAGGCACAAAATTCATGCTATGTGAGATAAATTTTCTTTGCATTCTCATGCCATAGCATGCAAATAAAAAAGCATAGTTAAAGATTCATAGTTAAAGTAAATCTGCACCCAAAACATTAAAAGAAGCTAATTTGACCTTTAAAAAGCTCCAATTTGAGCAGCCAGATGCCATTCTCCCCAAGTAGGTACTTTATATGTATTGTCTACCTGATTTTTATCCTGATAGAACCTAACAGCTCCTAAAGAGCCATTATAGATTATTGTGTAAATCCTTCTTTGTTCATGGACTATTGACCCAACATTGCATTACATCCCTGAAGAGGTCTTGCTATTCCATCATGTTAATCCAGCTGCAAGGTTAGTGCATTATGGACGAAAAAATCTTTATATAATTTTCAATGAAATTAAATAAGAATTTGCCTGCACGGATAATTATGCTCCACAGTGAAATAACTCAGTATCAGGGATAATGCAGGGCATATCTGCACACAGTATATTAATTCACTTTATGGATTACACATCCTTATGGTTCTTATTAAAATAAAATTTAGACTGTGTAATGAGAATAGCTGGAAGTAGATAAAGCTATTAGCTGACCTCCCGAGCTAAGATAACTAAATGGAATCTATTTTTAAATGAAATATTTTACAGAAGGCTATATTAGTCTCAGATATTAGTAAACAATTTGAACAGAGCATGGGACACAAAACGTATTTGAAATGCCAGAAGTTAGGGACTTAGTTGCTCAGTTGCTCATAGCTGATGCCTACATTAGCACATCTGTAAACTGAAATTGTTATGCTGTGACACATCTACAAGTCTACAGTTTTGGGGTTAAGTTCTATAAACTACATCTAGAAGGGAGACAAAAGAGATGTTTTATCCGTGTGCTCAGAGCGGGTGGCTCTGACGGCCGAGGTGGGCAGCTCGTCAGCAGCCTCAGCTGCAGCCCATCCTGCGCACGCGTGACCCTGCCAGAGCAGCACTGCCTTTTGGAGCTACTGAAAGTAGGTCCAACTCTTGAGCGATCGGTACTTCTGCTATTTATACTTGTGCTTTTGACAAAAACTAGCCTTATGAGACTTAATTCAGCTTCAGAATCCCCCAGAAATGAAATAAAATCACCATCACAAGTTAGCGGAAATCATGCTGCTAGCTTGCCACGCTATGTCAGTAACCCATATCCCCTTTCCCAGGCAAAATATTCTGCTCAAAGCTTTCAGGACTCTTACAGGACATGATTTTTTGCTTAGCACAGAGAGACACCACAGAAATCCAGAATTTGCCGAGTTCAAACAGAACTTTACTGCAAACGCTCCCTTCTGAGATCAAAGCAACCACCAGTCTGGCGGGAGAGCTCCTCCCAAAACTAGAGGTGTTAAAAAGGAAAATTGCCAAGTCACTGCACAGAAGATAGCGAAGGAGAAGGATTGTGACCCACCTTGGTTTCAGAAGAACCACCAGGCACTACAGAGCTCATGGGCACTGCACCCTTCACTTCTCCAGCATTTGAGCAACCTCCCTATCAGTGCGCCCACCTGTGATGCACCCACACCTGGGTCAGGGCAGCATCGCTCACACTCACCTAAGACAGGTGTCTTCGTTACTGCCTACAGAAGCAGACCATTAATATTTTACGGAATTCTCATCCTCTCCCCTTGTGCAATTTATCAATGCCCAACAGGTCGTCTGCCAGCTATACATTAAAAATATTTTCAGAATATTTCATTGTCAGCCCATGACACCTTCATTACTTATTAAGATAAGGTGCATGATGAACAAGAACAGTAGGTAGCTTGTTTGCTCAAATGTACTTTATGAATCCTTTGGATGCACAAATGCAGTGGGAACGCAGAGTCCAGAGGTATGCAAGAGCCACAGGTACGATTCGCACAAATATCTGCAGTACTGTTTGCTACATGTAGTACAAGCAGCACCTGCCTGGAAACTTCTGCTCTTGTACATAGGCGAGCTGGACCTTTGGACTCTGTGAGCTTATTTAAGGTGTACAGGAATATAAATCAGAGACTTATTGCATCTACTACAGAGTCTATATTACAGTTGTTAATAGTAAGATGAGCAAACAGTGTGAACTGTGATATGAATCTAGTTTATTCTCTATCCATTCTTAAGGAGAGCTAAAAATCCCCCACTATCCCCAGTGAAAAGATTCCTTTAACTTGCCAGTTTCAAATCATTTCCTTTTAGAAACAAAATCTGCAAGAATCATTGTTTGCCACCTTGTTACATCATCTCCTGTTAGGTCAGAGAATTACAGTGCTTTTGCACATTGAGAGAGAGAGTGCAAGAGAATCATACATTCCACAAAGAAATCAAGAAATCTGCAACTGTACAAAGCAAGTTCAGAGGAATTTTGAGGTTCTGTTAAAAAAGTATTAGGAAATTGCCTAGATGACCCTTTCATGCACTCCACTCTCCCAGTACTAATGATCCCCACTCAGAAAGTAGCTCAGGGAATAGAACTAGACAGTAGGGGACAGTAGGAGGGACAGATGATTGATAGATAGGACAGACAGATGGATAGATAGGATATTTGTAGCAACACGTAGCTACAGAAGCTTGTTCATACAGAGATAAGAATATTTGACTTTGGGGACCTGCAGAGTGAGCTGGGATGAGCACAATCTCGCTACAGTCCCCCCCAGTTAACAAGCAGTTCATAATAACTTGTGTGGAAAAATCACCACCATCATTTCCTATTCATATTTCACTTAAACAGTTTTAATTAATTATTCTCTATTAAAAGCTACACCAATAGTTGGGAAAACGATTTCCTGCCTATGGATTGATTGCAAACTGCCAGCAGACACATAGTTTGCATATTTGATCTTTAAGCAGCGTAATTGATCATGCAGTATAATTTGTTTAGTGGTTGGATTAACTAATATTATAAATCCCTTCTGCTTCCACTCCGGATAAGCACTGTTTCATGGGGGAACAACTTAGCTGAGGAAACGCAGACTTGGGAGAAAAAAGAAGTTGCATTTACAATCAAGTTTATGAGCAAAATTATATTTAAATGTTTTCATTAAAAAATGATAAAATAGGCATAGACACAGAAGTGTGACAATTTTAATCTGTCTTATATTTTATTAGTGATTCTTATCATTACTCAACAGCTCTAAGCATCTATATGCACAGAAATTCACCTCTGATAAGGTATGGAAAGGCTTTTGCATAGGCTTATTTTAATCAAGCCAGCTAGTATTTAATTTTGTATATATTTCAGTTAAAAGAAATTTCATTTTGTCTAAGAAAGATAATTTTAATAGTAAAATGTAATCATATGTCCATTACGTATGACATTCAATTTTATGTTTAATAGAGCTTGTCAAATCGCAAATTGCAGTTTAAGGCATAATCCTTCACAGAGCCTGTCACTTACACAAATCTGCCATTTCATTTTGATTAAGTTATCCAATAATTTCTTAACAGATAGTTAAGCTCTAAAAAAGATCCCACAAAATTATGGAGGGAAGGTTGTCTGCATCGGTCCTCTCATTCAGAAGAGCTTACTCTGGCACAGAAAAAAAATTCTACAGCCTGGAACACCATGATATTGTGGTAGTTAAGCTGGATATTATGGATATTAAGTTGTAGGAATATTTACCCCTCAAAGACATAAAAGCATAATTTGCCTTTTAGCTGCATCTGACCTAAAAACATTACTAATTTTTAATGTACTTTTTCATTGGTCCCAACTAATTATGAACATAATAAGAACAAGAAAATAGAGCTTATAGTATTTTAAAAGTATCCATAGTGGAATTCCTAGCAAATGAAAGCATGGCTGAGTAAAATAAAGCGTGGCCCATATAAAACATGTTGCATGCATCAAGACAGCAGGTTGTTACAAAAAAGTTGACTATTTACTACCTATTTTTTTTTGATGTTGCTAGAAAAGGATCTGGAAATTAGTTAAGATTCCAGTTCAGATTCCCTGTGGTTCTCATATGGATTTACTTGTAAGCAGGATCCCATCTTTAGATTTTGAGGTCAACAGACTTTGCTAAGTGATCTTCAAAAAAATATTTGGACTCTACTACATTTACCTAGGTCAGGATGCTGACTGTGTACAGAAATAATTTTGTGCATAATCACTGTTTTCTTTTTTACCAAATATTTGCTTCATACCTTTCTTTTCATTTGCCTGCTTTTACTCACATATGCTTGTTGCTATAAAGTATGTGCTTGTTTCCTAGTTGCCACTTGGGCGGGTAAATTAAGAACAGGTCTCTGAGCCAGGTTCATAGTTGGCATCAAGATGCTACTGAAGTCAAGGCTCTAGCAGGGTAGGAAGTGCCGGGCATTGGCACCCGCACGATTTCTCTTTGGCCGATTTATCTGCTCTTAGATAACCAACTTGTTTGTTTTGATATAAAGTTATGCATTTTCTGCACCAGCAACGATTTGATGTAGAAACACAGAATCAGAAAAGTTGGAAAGGCCAAACTTGCCTCGCTATTTGGTCTAATGTCCAGCTGCCAGAACAAAATGATTCCAGATTCACTGTGGTTCATCCGCTCTAGTTACAGCATCCCAAGGGCAGAGCTTCCGCCACTTCCCACAACTGATATATAACGCTGTCACCAGCTTCTTGCTGATAATCAACCAAAACTTTACCTTTTTTAATATCTTCCTGTAACTTCTAGCTATACTCCCGCTTGCTGAGTAATTTCTCCCCTGCCTTGGTGTTAACACTTTTCATATCCTTGTAGATGGTTATCATGCCCTCGCTTTATCACCGCTAAGGCAAGCTCTACACTTTCAGCATTTCTTAATCTGTTATCTTCAAGTCAGTTCCTCTAGTCTGCAGATTTTATGTCACTATTTAGATGCTACATGAAAATCCTATGCCTTAAGTTTTCATCTACCCACGAGAAATATTGGGTGATACTTGTTTGCTTAATTCCCCACACAGCTTTTGAGCATGAGCATATTTAACCAATATAAAGTCCAAATAAAATTGCAAATTGGGCCAAGTGATTTTTTTTTCTCCTTATGAAGTGATATTTTATTTTACCGATTGGTTTATAAGTTCTATTTATTTCAGTTTAAACTAAAATGTAAATTAATTTTCTGGGCATGAATAGTTGATACTACACATACTATCTCTATTTTGGTCACAGACATAGAAATGATCAAGCTACATGATCTTTTTCACAAGAAGAGTGTGCAAGGAACTGGAAAGAAGTCACCAGATTAAAGATCCTCCTGACTCTTATTCAATATAATATCAGGTTGCTCTGTTTGCTCTTATACAACAAGTCGTGTTGATATTAAAGCCTTTCTTTACCATAGTTTTAAGAATTTTAAAAAGGAACTCATTGCATTCCAGTGCCCTCTTTCTTGAGAAATTCTGATCATTCTTTCTTGAGAAATTCTTCTGGAAACTTTAACAATTACTTATAATGAAAAGTACATTTGTACTTTTTCTTATAAAGAAAAGTACGAATAAAAAGTAGTAGTAGAGATCAATGTTATTTAAGTTTTAATTATTAATTAATGCCTTTCTCTGGACTATTTCTTAGGAGACTTGCTACAAAGAAACTTGTGATAAACATATTGCTTAGTAAATCTAGACAACATACTATAAAGGCAGCAGAATACAAAGGGACTTTAATACAATCAAAGTAAATGCAAATTTTGTTAGATAGACACACAGACGGACATAACCAGGTCCCAGAAGCTTCACTTTTGTAATCTACATTTGGGAGGTATTTTCAGATTTAAAGAAAAATAGCTTGCACTACAGCAGAGTCAGTTTGGAGAGATCATTATAAAATCCCATTATCACTGCTACAAGTTGGACTATTTGTCATCACAGAAGAGATGACAAGCTCAGAAATACTACATTTGTTATTATCAGATGATAAATGATATTCCATTAAAGCTGCAATACATCATCTGCAAAGCTGCAAAGAAGATATCAAACCTATCAGTACTTGACTTATAATTTAATTTTCAAAAGCTGTCAACTAAAATTCCAAAGGCTAAGCATTTTCATTTTTAAAGTTCATCTTATTTATTTTCCTCATCTGTTAGTCTAATTTTTTTTTGATATGGCAAAAATAACTGATTATGTGCAAGGTATAATTCTTTTTCTCTTGATTAAGTAATACATCAGATGTCACCTATGTATTAAAAATATATGACAAATAATAAAGCCAAAGACTGGTGATGAACACACCTTATTTGGATTTCTTCTTTTATATTGAAGTGCAACAGTAAAGGACAGGTCAGCTAAAAAATACTATGCTGTATTCAGACTAACAGGAAGACTGACATTTTTTTAAAAAATCTATAGCACTCAAACTCTTCCTTTTTTGTAAAAGCAGAAACTGATATATCGATATTCAAAGCAGAACATGGGACTATCTCTTAAGCATCTAAGCAATCCTAAATTCCAGAGAACGGCTAAGGAACAGTTAAGGCCAGGCACTGTCCAGCCAGGTCTGTGGCAGAGACCTCGGGCTCACGGTGCATGAGGCGACAGGTCGTGGTGGCCAAGGCAGCCAACACTGCCCAGGACCTTCAGAGCATCCCTACTACTTCTGCCTCGCAGACTATTTCATTCTAGCCCATAATCAAATATCATAAATGTTTCTCAGTATTTTTTGTCATTAATGAAGTGCAGTGCCTAAGATGTATAAAGTTCTCCCACCCCTCCGACCCGATCAGCATTTTACTGAGTTATGACTAACGGGGTTTCAGGTACCCTAGCAACCTGCAATCCAATTTTTTAATTAATTGACTGCAAACACTTACTGAGTTGATAAATGGTCTGAAAGTTTGTGCTTCTTCATTTATTAATTTAATGCGAAATTATAAATAGCAGCAAAGTCCCCCCAGGTATGGCATCTCCTGGCACTAAATGAAGAGTGGAGCTAGACCCAAGCCCTGCAGGAGGTGGCCCACTGCTCATTGCCACTCAAGTGTGAGACCAGCTGAATGCTGAGAGAAAAATTTAAGTTAGGTTTTAGCTAAAAGAGGGGAATTTGATATTTAGTTGAGAGGGGAATTTGCTATTTGGTTCAACTGGCAACTTCTACCCATCCCCGTGGATGCACAATGCAGACAATGTGTGTGTGGCTACGCTCACTGCAACACGCTCAAATTAAACAAGTTTTCTAAATTAAGAAAATACACCTTCATCTCAAATTAGCATTTGAGATTAGCATTTTAGGTGCTAATCTCTCTCTCAAACTGACTCAGCCCATCTCAATCTGCCTCTGCTGCTCTGTGCCCTCTCATGCCACTTTCTGCCAGGTGTTTTGCTTCTCCTCAGTAGATCCAGCTCAACTTCCTTCTCAACACTGCCACCTAAAAGGGAGAGGAGCGCCTACCACGTTGCTCTGAAAACGTTGCCTTCAGCATTATGTTGCTCTGATCGCATTCATCTCTGTCCCTTTTTTCAAATTTGATTTTAAATATTTACAACATCATACATCTTCCCTCCCGAAATTACTAACGAACTGTTACTGTCTGCGAAACCCGCCGCATGAGTGATGGCCAACTTAAAAGGGAGCATCAATGTTTTATTTGTGAAATATAAGCTGAAAATAGTCTGCAGATTCTTTTTTTATTGATCTTATACTTTATGTACAGGTACCTCATGCACTTAAGCAAGAAAACTTCAATTTGTACTATAAAAATTAAAAACCAAAAAAGTAAGGAAGCAGATCAACATATAATTAGTCAGTAACTTGAAGGAAACTACAGAGACTCCCAATTTTCACCAGAGGAAAAAAAAAAAAAAGTAACTCTGTTCAAAAATAATTTACATAAAGTAGATGAGAACTTAATATTTCTAAATTGAATAAATAAGAACAACAGGGGATGAGGATTAATGAAGCAACTAATTACAAGATAGTTTAGCAGGATGAGTTTCGAAAATACTTGTGAACAGTGAATGCTGCAGCAGCTGCATGTAATTTTGGGAAAAGAATACAGAAAACCAGGAGAGTTTTCAACCTCATCACAGAAGAAAAACGTCCTGCTTTTAGCACGTTCAAGGAGGTCTCAATGATGCAAAAAGAGCTGGTGCTACACAAGAGTTTCAACTTTTTGCCACCACCTCATTTTTATGCCCTGTAAAAGCAATACAAAACAAATCTTTCAATATAAATAGTAAGATGAGAAGTATCTAAAGGTGAAAAATAGGCCTTTCACCTTAAAGGGAGGAAGTGAGACAATATCTGAAGCTAGAACACATATAGCCCAGGAATCAACTAAGCTGCTTTCAGTGCTCCGCGCCAGTCCCCTGCCATCACAAATCCATTAAAGACACACAGTATTAATATAAATCTGAAGTTATTATCAATATGATGAAGGAACACAGGCCTGCTTTTACTACTGAATACATTCATATGCAATGTAAATGTGCTGCAAAACACATACATCGTGTTTGTGCCCACAGAGTATAAAAGATATTTTACAAGCTGCAACACCTACTAGGTGCCTTATGCTCCCCCTGCTCTCCTGCCATACACTGTGATGCAATGGATCTCTCAAGCAATATCCACAAAAAAAGGCACTTCCTATTTTATTTTGCAATGTGAATTACGAGTAGTCAATATGCAGCTGTTTAGATTAAGCACGCTGACCCCCAGTTGGATGAACATAAATACTGGAGTTATATTTCAGGCATAAATTAGACTACGTTTGAAATCCACCTTTCCATAGACATGTTTTAGTAGTTGCTTAAGGCTCACTGTTTACCCAAATGTTTCAGGTAGTAAATTCATTTACTAGAATATTTATATGAAGCAGATGTTCAGCAAAGCAACTCTTTTAAAATATTGAACAAATATTAATTTCCCCCGAGCTTAGCGGTCCTTGCACGTGAGCCCTAAACTGAACATCAATATCTTGCTATGTACTGAATTAAACACTAGGTCTCTGCTTTTGTTTTCCTAAGAAAAAAAAAAGTAAGAAAAAACAGGAGGAGCAAAAAAAAAGAAAAAATCTTCTGTGCTTTAGGCAACAACCTGTTCCCTTCCTACAGCAGGAATAGCCCCAATAGCTCTGAGGATACGAGATTTTGTAGAAGTCACTGCAAGAACACTTTAACACAGTGAAAGAGAAGACTAAGGCCTGAAGAAAGCTGTCAAAGGATCTAGCAGAGAACAGCTATTCTAAATGACCTGCTTTCACCTCCTTTCTAATCCGCTAAAAAAAAATCCAGCTAAGAATGCATTAATCTCCTTTCTTCATTTTGCTGAATGCTAATGCTAGCACCCTCCTGCTAACCCTCAAAGGAACCCAAACCT
This sequence comes from Rhynchotus rufescens, assembly GCA_032273925.1. Taxonomy (NCBI): domain Eukaryota; kingdom Metazoa; phylum Chordata; class Aves; order Tinamiformes; family Tinamidae; genus Rhynchotus; species Rhynchotus rufescens. The sequence continues at coordinate 7,881 of JAVCKT010006153.1, read as the reverse complement.
TCGCTGTGCCCCAGCTGCTCCTCCCGCAATTCCTGCCCGGCACCGGGCAGCCCATGGGCGACGGCTGGTGGGACCCCCGGGAGCCACCGTGTCCACCACGATGGCCTTGCCAGGAGCTCCCCACATCTGCACTTGTGCTGGGACACACACGCATCTGAGACTGCTCCCGATGCAGGATTATACTGCTAGGAAAAGACTAGATAGAGAAATACAACCAGGGAACAAAGCTAAAGAATTCACACTTTTATGATGTTATCCCATGACTGGAATCCAATGTGGGGAATCTTTCAACACCAATGCTCTTCTTAGTGCCTCACTAAAGCTGAATATTATTATTTCTTTTAATTGTAACAGAACCAGAATAGTAATAGAACAGAACCTATTATTTCTTTTAATAGTAATAGAACAGACCTTCCTATACGCTCCCAATAACATCAAGTTTTTCCTGAAGTTAAGGAATGGGCTATTCATAACAAATACCTCTGCCCTTTCTAATTTTCTCTTCCTTTTCTTCTTACCATTAGCACTCCCCGTTTGTATTGAGGAAACATCCAAGAGCAAAGACCCTCTTGTGTTCGAGGACAAGTTTCTCTATTAACTTTTTTTTTTTTTATAAAAAGTTATCTGCTCAATCATTTACCACTAGCAAGAGAATCTGGAAAAGTTGGCAATTTATGTATCTGTGCTTTTCTGTATGTTAAAATAAATATTCCATGCTCAGACAGCAAAAACAAATTGGAAGTTGCTTTTCAAACAAATAGGGGAGTCGCTCTACCTCACTCCCCTCCTTCTGCTCTTCCTATGCAGATTCCTGCCTCATCCCTGAAACATTAAATTCAGTATTTGCCTGTGAAGCTCTCATTACCTTTGACATCATTTTTAGTCCCAGAACATCTAATTTTCAACTCAAGACTACACAGATGGGAACAGAGAGACAGTACTTGTTGCCTTTAAATTCTACAGAGACAAAATCCTATTGTTATTACCTTTTCTTGTCACATTGACGAGAAACAAGCGATGCTTTTTGTAATGCATCTGTATCACACCGAGACTGTGATCTATTACTTCAAATGGCACTTCATGTTCCTAGTATACAAATGGATGAAAAATATTTTTGACTGTCTAAAATTATGTATCATAATGTTTTCAGCTCAGATCTTAGAACATCTCATGGCAAAGTAGAAGATACCAGTAGATTAAAAACAAAAGCAAATAAACAACAACTCCTTCCTCTGCACCATTTGCATGTGAAGTGATAATAATGCCCGGCTTCTCCAAAGGAATTTAGATGCCTAAGGATGCCAATACCCCAGTAGCTTAACTCAACTCTATTCAGACTCCTGAGATAAGGAAAGGATCTCCTAAAGTAACGTCCTGTGCTGATACGTGAACATCTCTGCTGCCCTGGCGAGAAGAGTGGTCAGTCCCTGCAGGCTGGGACAGGAGGGACGTCTCAGCACCCACATGCCTCTGTAGGTGCACTTAGCTTATGCAAACAGGCCATATGGTGACCAAGCTGGAGGTTTAATTTCCATAAGTACTTGATAAAAGTACATTGACTTCTTCAGCAGTAACAGGATAAGATATCGATTAGAAATGAACATTTACACGCTGGCTCCTGAGTGGCTGATCCTGGCTTGGAATGGATTTCCTAGAATCACACAAACAGCTTCTGTTATTGTTTTCCCTTTTTCCACCCTATACAAACATATCAAAGCAACAGCTACATCCTGCATTAATTTGAGGACCCTGTAACATCTGCCTTAGCCACTGAATTTGTTTCTGATTGTGCTGAAGACGGTTATAAGGCGTTCCCCACCCTCAGCAAGGGTGCACCCCTGCTGCAAATATACTGTTCTTAACTCACACAATCCACATTCTGGTGCTAGAACAGGATTTCTCTTGCACCTGCTGCTCATGAAAGTTTTTACATAAAGTATCTGCCTTGGTTTGGCCTGTTGTTACTCTCAGTCCAGGTGTTCTAATCTCTCCAATGGCCAAGGAACAAATATTCCAATCTGCAGTCAGATGAAAAAGAGAATTGTGTGACATCTTTATAAAGGTTTATTGGATACATCTATAGAGAAATAGTCTTTTTTTGTGCTTTAAGTTCTATCTAGGTATCATTTTGGTAAAACAAAACCAAGAATTACAGTTGATGTTTTTTTGATGATGTATTTTCCCCCTGAACCACACTTTTATATTTAGTACTACTTTTCATGAAGTGCCAGTGCCTAAAAATATAGCAAGTACTGAATTTGCCCGTGTTAAACTGGTACTTAAATACAAGAGATTATTATAAAGTTTTGAATAAATATTACTGCAAAAATAACTAATTGCACACACAGAGCTCAGCTCAATCATTTGATTTTTCCAATCATATATCGGAAAATATGATATCCTTAACTACACTTGAAAGCAAAATTGGGATTTTGATTACTTGGTTGGAAAAACCTGGAACACAATGTTTCCAAATTAAAAGATATGTTAAATACTTTCTTCTAATAAACACTATACTTCTGGATTCAAATCTTTTTAATTTTGAATTTTTCATGTTTTAATGTGGCAATACTGAAGAGTTATTCTTTCTTATGACGTTGTACTATATTATCAGCAACGAACTTAGCATAGAAACTTGACTTTCTTCTTGCAGAAGCAGCCCAAAGCAAGTGCAACACCGCAATGCTGATAAGTTACACTGATTAACAGAAGTGCATTAAAAGTATTTTACTAATACCTGTGTGATGGAATGACCCTGTCAGGCTGGGACCACCCCAGAGGATGCGCAAGGCTGCACGACCTCCCTCTCCTGTCACATAGAACGGGCCCCTGCACTGGTGCTGGGGCAGGAGCAGGGCCAGCTCAGTGCAGAGCTGCACAGGACACTTGAGGACAAGGCTCCTGGAAGCGCTTTGTGGTGGTGGAGGAAACACATTGCATTGCCCTGGGGCTAATGTACAACACAAGGCTGCTATCAGCTTCTCACTAACCTCTTCTCCCTGAACGTCACCCTCAGAGGATGCCTGAACACCTGGCGGCACTAAATATTCATAGAAATGACAAATATATGCCCGGAATGAAACCTGCCTTAAACACCAGATGTCAGTGTTGGGCTTATATTGCACACGCCTGGGTGGAAGATGCCCTGTTCCTTCCAGTATAAAAATTCCATGACTAAAACAAAGGATTTCAGAATCTTTTAAGTGCCTTGTGTCACATCATCTATTTCCTAAGTCCATCTTTAAAAAGGGACTGAATCTGCTGCAGCAACAGACACACCAATGCAAGCTGAAGCATTCTGGCTTTGGTGAGATTTCATACACACGTCCCTCCTCTTTCCCTAGCATATAAAGTATTATAGCTACTTTGTGCTTGTTTTCCTCCATTTGCACAGAAGAGAAGAATAGGAGAGGGGCAAGCAATGGATTTCTCTGATACTCATTAAATGCAGATGTGATACCCTATAATAAACGGTCGTGTTGGAAGGATCTGTTGCACAGAGCTGCTTTAGTTCTCTGCACTGCTGCAGCGCTGCTTTTGGCAGAGGTCTCTGCAAGGAAAACGTGCTTGGTGCAACTAGGGACAGATAAGGGCAAACAAGACCATGTCAGCCCACCGAGCAGAGGTCTCAGTCCATGCCCAGAGAAGCCACCAGATCACGACAGCAGGAAAATGGAAGGAGCACGTCATGAGCCACATAACATACATCTTAATCCTATAGCCTGCGAGTAATGCCTAGTGACCTGCCTTTTGCACAAGGGCTTGGGCCTCTGTCATGTGAGCTCTCACAGCTTGTTTCTAAAATGAGAGAGAAGAAAGTAGATCTTCCTCTTGGTTTCTATCAGAGCCTCTATTCAATACATGCAGAAATCAATACCATGCTACTTAAGCGTTAAAATATTTTTTGAAACTAGGTCTTAACAACTTTCAGATTTGAGAAGGCATCATCTAGTGCTACATAAACCCTATGAAGTCTTGGTATTTTAGGTCATCAGGTAACTGTAGACAGTGAGAGACATGCTGGATAAATGTCACTCGTGCTGTTTTTGGCTTCTTCCACAAGATGGAGTAGTAAGATCTTGGCTGCCAAGCAAGCTCATTTATTTGGTAACTATATTTATTTCTACCCTGATGAGATATAATTCAAAAGTATAAGCTGACACGAGGGAACTTTTTTTGAACTTCCTTACATAACGGAGTATTGTTCCCTGAAATGACAAGTGACAAGGAAGACACTGACCACAGCCTGACTTTTATGTAGACGCACCATGCAGATCAGTCAGCTCTAGTACTTGAAATGAAGGGTGGCATCTTCAAATCTTGCTAGCCCCAAGGTGACTTGATGAGAAAAAGAAGCACGAGACACTTGTTGTCCATTATCTGGTTGGGTGAGGACAACGAAGGGATGGAGAGCAGCCCTCGTTATGTAACCCCACCGTAACCATCTGGGGCCACTGGACGAGTAGGCACGAGATAAACACCTGACAAGTCATCCTGCCACTGGGGAAGGAGATCGAGGCATCGCCAACATTTTCTCTCATATCATTTTTTTTTTTTTTTTTTAAACTGAGAAAGGAAGGGGCAAGAGAAGTCTGAACACAGACAGAAACATAACAGCTCCCTCAGGGACATGCAGTGCAGAGAATAAGAGGAGAGTATTAATATCCCCTGTGATGCCAGCAGTTTTCTAAATCACATCCAATTAAAGCTTAGATCAAAAGCAGGTATTACAGCAAGTGGAATTTACCCCTTGACTCTCTCCTCTTCCCACCCCTGCCGCTGCCTCCCTGTGATGCACAAGTGTCTCTGGCTCTGAGCAAACACAGCCAGATTGCATCAGCCACAGAAAGAATCTTTTCAACCATTTTTTTTCCCCCAAAAACAAACAAGAACAGCCTCCTCCCAGGCAATTTCTGCTGCCTTTCATGTCATTCATACTCACCACGGATTATGTTGTACAGAACTCAAAGTCTAATTATGTTCCTCTCCCATACACACAAATATCATCCTGGGATCAAGTAAGTAGACACATCTTGGGAGTTGGAGTAGAAATAAAAGTAACCATTTATCAACCTTACCTTGTCAAATGCAGGAAAAAAATCAAGTAAAAGTTTAGATGTTTTTCTATTTGCTGAAGCTAAGCTGGGGAGAAGGGCAAGATTTAGCTCTAATACAGCACCCAGCTAATTGAAGTTATTGAGAGTTCTGTTTGGAGGTGAATTTGGGTGCATACGTAGGCATGTTATCACTCCAGTGCACGTTGCTCTACAAACAGGCAGTTACCTAAGTAATACTGAGGTCTCACTTTTGCAAGAGTGAATTTTATACTCGTCTGCTGTCAGCTAGCTGTACCCCAGCTGCACTGTGTGATGGCACAATAAAAGTATGGGCAAAACTTTACATGCTCTCTAAGCTAGAAAAAGCACCATAAATCAGACCACAAACATAACTGCCCTCAAGAGGAGCCACGGGCTACGTGTGAAGTCTATTAGCAAAGGGCTTTGAAGAGTTATCAAATCAGTAGGTTTACCAGGAAAAAGTTTAATGATATTTCTCTAGTATGATATGGGGCTAATACCAGCATTATCAATAGGGGGATCCATTTATTGTACAAATGAGGCACAGAAATTGTGTCATTTATCCTCTGGAAAGAGTTGTCTTACATGGAAGCATTAGGGAAGCATGCAAGGATTTCTGAAAGGAGCATCTCGGGTGGAGCTCGGGAGGCTGGTAGTGCCCAAATCTCTATAACTGCTCTCGGGAGAGTTTTAATTCCTAGGTTACGGCACAAGTGGCACATATTACTCCTTTCCTTCGGCAACATCTGCAGAGCCCTAAAGGTCTTTGCAAGCCCCAAAGCTTTGGAAGCTTTTGCAAGCCCAAAAGCTTGGTAAGTTTAACCTGCTTCCCTTCTCTGTCTCCTGGAATATTCTCATGCTGCCATGAAGTTTCCATATGCCTTGTGAATAAAACTAATTGGAATTAAGATGGATCAGCCACTTCCCTGGCAACAGATAGTCCAGAAGCAGTAAATGTAACAATCTTTTTCCAGCTAAACTTCATTCCCTTTTTCTCCTCAGAGAACATGGTAAGGCCTGGGGTGTGCGACTGGAGACAAGGCCTGCCAGGACAGAGGTTTTATATATTGCTGATTCACAATTTGGTCATGCTTCAGCATTGCTCTCAGCCTCCACGACATTAACAAATCACTGACAACATTATTGCAAAGCTAAAGTTAGAAAAGTGAGCTGAGCTTCTGCAGTGCTGTCTCCTAAATTTGTGGAGAGTCTGTTGATAATAATTGCTTCTAATAACTTAGGTCTCAGCGCACTACTTGTTCCACTGTGGATGTTAAAAGAAAGCAGTCAAAGGCCTCTGCTAGTATCAGGATAATGTCACTCTGAAGGCCTCAATCTTGAATGGGGACATCTTGGGATGTCACCTCTTTTCTGCAGTTCTTTTCTACCTGTTGGAAGCAGAGGGCTGAAGGGAGGATGGGGCCCTTGGAGCCCTGCTGGCCCCCAAGCTAGCTTTTCTCTAACTTCTACTCTGTGAGGAAAACTGAGGGAGAAATCACTACATAAACTCCAAAGCCACTTGCAATTTTCACTTACTGCAAATTATCCACTATTTGGCCCAGTTCTATCCGCTATCAGGAAGCAACCAAACATACAGTTTAAAAAAAAAAAGTCTCCTGGGTCTTGGAGAGCTAGGTTTGACTGGCTGCTACGTCTTTGCTTCTCCAACCCAAGCCCCAAACGAGATCACTATCTTTATTTTACTTTAGCCTTCTCTCCAGCTCAGGAGCTTCGGCTGAGGGATTTCAGCCAATATATTAGTGCAGGCTTTGGGTCAGACCCATGTGAGAGTGAGTCGCTTCCCCTGTATATCACCACGAGCATCAAATCTCCCGGAGGTAACGCTAATGGCCAGTGTAAACACGTCACCTGATGGATTGGAGCTGTGAGGCTGAGCAGGAGAGGTTTTGTTAGGGAGTCTGTAACTCTGGAAATTGCTGCCCTGCTGATTCCCTACACTCTCTAGTTCATTGACTTTCAGGATGATGTCTAAGGTTTATATACTTATTGATGCCTTTGCTTGGAGATACTCTTCATGATTTATATACTTTCATTGAGGACATGTTGAAGGAGTTCACTTAGTTGAAACTAGTCAATATGTTTTTATTTTGTTGTTATCTTTGTATACATGCCAAGAATTCTAGCGATGAGGGCACTGCACAAATTGTAAAATAAATTCATGCTAAATCATGTAGTTATTTAAGGAGCTAGAGAGCTAACTGAGCTGAGACAGCAGATTGATGGTATTGGAAGTAAATTCTCTCTCAGATTTCCAGAAGTGAGGAATCAGCCAATTATTCCAGTATCATGAAAACTTTATCTATGGATTTGTTGATTAGGAATGTGCATGCATTATTTACTTAGGATATTGGCTCACTTTAAAAATAAAACAGATGTTTTTCTAATCCATTAAACCTTATTTCCTCTTTGGAATGATATCTCACAAGCCTAGCATTAAAAAGAAGCCAGGAGCTGAACAGTTGCATTTTGAAGAGTAGATGCATCGCTGATGCACTCGAGCAGAGTGTGAAAGGTGTCTAGCAGCACTGAATATGGATGTACTTGTAGCAGGGCTCTTTCTATCCCCTGGAGAAAGCGATACACTTACTTTTCTGAAGTTACCCTTCTCCAGGAGCTCCTGTCTTACTGTAAGCGGGATCATTTGTGCAGAATGCCCTACTGCCTTGGAAATCACACCAAAGGATGGCTGTTGTCTCTAATGCTCTGTGAACAGCTACGGGTCAGTCCTGCCTGTTGGGGAGAAATCCCTCCTCTACATCCTGGCTGGCAGTTACCACAGTCT
>JAVCKT010006152.1:0-22742 GCA_032273925.1 Rhynchotus rufescens | reverse complement strand
TAAATTTAGAAATTATTTAAGATCTCTTTGAAATTTGAGTCTTAACATGGTAAAACAGCTCAATTTACAAAGCAGGGCATCTCCTTTCAAGCATCTCCATCTTTCACAAGGCAAAGCCAATAAGCTTTAAGTTTCATGAAGTGATTAACAACATAGGAATAAAAAAATTGACAAACTATTAGATGTGATAGATGACAGTACCGAGCTATCAACTGCAATAAATATTTATTAATAAACTAATATTTGTTGATAATAAGTTATATGATACAACAATGCAGCAGGCTACAGCCTTTTCATTAGGATTTATGAAGACGAATGAATTCTAGCAGGATAAGAAGATCTGCTTGCTAATTGAAAGCGGCACATGAGGAAGTAATGGAATTAGTTGCCTTAAAACTAACAGAGGTTTTGGGTTATGTGTATTTTTTCAATTACAATGTGTTCATAAGCATAGAGGCAAGCAAAGATTTCAACCCAGATCGCAGCAGCACAGTTGGCAGGGCATGGATGATGATGGAGAGGAAGGGCAATGAACAACTACCACAGCATATGGGCAGGCAACCTGCTAACACGTCCCACAAAGCAGAACTTCAGGGATCTTCACACAAGGCTCTAGTGACCTTGAAAGCCACGTTCCCAAACCAGCCATGCAGGAGCCAGGGCAGCTGCCAGGGTGGGCAGTGTCCCCAGCGCAGGGATTCGGCGCTGCACAAACAACTGGGCCTGCTTAAGGGACGTGCTCAGGTTAGGCCTGAGGTCTGTGCAAAACAGGCCCGCCAGGTTTTGCACTTCACTTCTTCTAGAGGCTCTGATACAGCAACTGCAGACCCAAACTTCCCACTTCCACCATGACCCAAACTTCCCACTTTGACCACAGCAGCAGCAGCACTTGCTCCAGGCCATAAGGGGCTTCATCTTCCTTGCTCCTCCTTCCTCCCCACGCACACAGATTTCAGAGCAGTCCTCTAGGCAAAGCTTCTGCAGGTCTGGTTAGCCAGCTGGCCTACCTCACCACTAGAACACGCTCAGGACTTCTCCAGACCATCTCCTTCTCATCTTGCTGGGGGCTGCCGTGAGGTGCTCACAGAGAAGCTCCCCTCCACCCGGGGCTGTGGGACGAGCTCGAGCGGCCTCAGCAGCCACAGGCAGACGAGATGCAGGGGAAGCGACGGCAGCGCCTGTGGCTTTTACCCTGTGGCAAAATCCATACTGCTGTGTGTTCCTTCCAGCAGCTTTCCTGGCTGCCTGCACCAGCCTAACCCACAGGCTTCAGCCCCAGCAAGGCCCTACAGTGGAGATGGACCTCTAAGGCAGAGAGAAGCCCTCTGCGCCCCAGCCTGGCTCATCAGTTTCCCCTTCCACGGCCACTTGCTATTTTTTCCCTCTCTCCTCAATGTCATTTATTCATTTTCCACTTTGATTCTCCTGAGGTTCCCTCCATATGGGATATGATGCTACCTGACAGCATTTATTAGCAGAGCACATTTCATAGTACCAGCATCAGGGTGCATCTGAGGCCGGGAATCATTAACATCTACCAGCTGCCCGCGAGGATCACGAGAGGGCTCCGTGCAGCTCCTCTAATGCAGCTCAGTGCTCAGCCTCACTGACAGACCTTCCCGCAGCAGCAGCATCCCTGTCAGCGGGACAGGAGGCTGAGAATCCCCCGGGCATTTGGAGGGACTGGGAGAGGGCAGATTCCTTCCTCAATTAGTGCCAATCACACCGCGCAGCGCGCTGCCCATTGCACTCTGCTTGATGGCTTCCCACTTTCAGGCTTTTCAAGCATATTCTGCCATTACCTGCATAAAACATGAACAGACTGCAGGATCATTTGAATTTCTGAATTACTTAAAGAAGTCCCTGACAGCTCACGTGTGTGCAATACCAAATTTTGTTTGCTTCAATACAAAGCTTTCAAGCATTTCAACAGTTTCTCAGACTCTGACTGCCTTGTCAGATAGAACCCCCAGGGTTAAGTATCTGCCTCACAAAACTTCTTATTCAAGACAAAAACTTTATTAAAATAAAAAGCCCCCAAACCTCTGCGTTTCACCTGGAGCACCTTGTCCAATATGCAAAACTTACTAACCCTTTGAGCAGTTCAGAAATCCAAACATTTAGCTGAAATGCACTGCGTCCATTACTCCAACCAAGAAAACTAACATTACAAATCCAGAGTGGCTTTATGCAGCTCTTTTTAACAACAGCAGAACTGGCAAAATTTCAGTCTTTCCATAAAAAAAAAAATGAAACAACAACAAAAGAAGAAAAACCCCCAACACCCCCACAGCAACCCAACCATATACCACCAGACAAGTCCCTCTTACCACTTGTCAAAACCAGAATACTGCTAATTGAAAGACCATCAAGTTTTCCTCTTCTAAACATAGAGAATGATAAAATTAAAAGGCAATTAAGGCAGATTGGCAGTTGTTTTTCCTTTGGTCATCAACCGAATAGAGATTTCAGAAAATAACCTATTCCTTCGATAACCTTCACGCTCTCACTACCCTCTAGTCCTCATGGTTGTTCCTACCTGTCCATGCCGACGGGGCCGGGATGGGACACCACTCCCTGCGTGCAGGCCCCGGGGTTCCCGTTGTGCGGAGAGGCCGCTGCAGGCTGACGTCCTACCGGGGCTTCCAGGGGCGACGCAGGACTTGCTACGACTGCAGAAAGAAGAGAGGCTTTTCAGAAAACCAAGTGACCACAGCTATCCACAAAGCAGGACTAAGTATTTCCTAAGTCAAGGCAAATCATTTGTTTAAATAAAGGTAACACTTCCCTGACACCAGGGAAGTTTTGAAGCACACAGTCAAAGGATCAAAGCTTTAGATCTGAATCGTGGCTTTTGCAGTCCAGAATCTTCAGATTATAATGACATAGAAAATTCCAGCATATAGTTTTGAAAATGAACCAAAACAGACTTCCAAGATCTGGCTACATATTATGCTGACACTTTTCAAGCAGCATAAAGGGAGTATACTGGGACATCAACAATTGCATACTGGTATTCTTATTCTTACTTCCTGTGTTGATCACTGACTGTTACCCAAAAGGAAATGAAGAGAAGAAACATCCAGGGGAAAGTTATTTCCTCAGACTAGCAATAAGCCTCTACTAGAATAACACAAAATTAGGATGTTCTTGTGCCTTACATAAACACCAGATGATACTGACCTGCTTCAGCTCTTTCAGCCTGTAACTACAGCCCTCTATGGTCTATCTACAGTCACACTAAATCACAGACAGCTTTTTCAATGGACAGCAGCAACTGCACTCTACTCTGTCACAATAATCTCAAGGACAGATTAGAATTCACAGGACTGGACATATTCAGCAAAGTTACCCAAAATCTCAGACCTTCCAGTTGCTTCCATTTTGCTATGTGCTAAAAAAATAAAATAAAAAAAAAAAAAAGGGCTAAAATCTTTTATGGTAAATGTCTTAGGCTGATTTTCAGCATGCTTTTAGATGGAAGATATTAGCAATTAAAGTTTCACTGCTTCTACAAATGGATACAGTCTTTAATATTTAAAAACAAGTCTGGCAGTTCTGCTTTGGAAAGACAGGAATATCTTCCATTACAGAGCAGAATCCTAGCAAATGGCAACAGGTGATGGACTTTTTTTTATTTATTTATTGTATGATTTGTCCAGTCCATCAAAATCTTCAATCTTTGCCAAACAGTAAGATTGAAAAAACAAACAAACAAACAAACAAACAAACAAACAAACAAATGCACATAGTTTGAAGTCATCTGTGGGAGTTTAATGTAGGCAGTGAGAGTTGGCTCTAATTAATTTGCACCTTTAACTAAACAGCACAGCTAGATAAAAGCAGAGCCAAAGCACAGAGCAGCCAGTGGGGTGTGGGCAGTGTCGTGTTTACCCCGTCACCCAAGGGCTCCAGCCCACCCTGGGGATTGGGAAAACAGAAGCCCAAATTCCTCAGAAACTGCCTTCTGGTTTTCTACATTTGGGAGGAAGGAGCTAAGCACAGGTTACGAACCCACACTGTTTCAAGAAACTGTTCAAAAGCACTCTTATTCCTTCTAAAAATATACATAAGCAAGTAATTTCCAAAAACATGCAATGAATTCAGTGTCAAAAGTTTCCTAGCAGCTCTAATTATAGCATTCACTGAACATTATAGCATTCATAAGCATTAAAAAAAATCGGGATAAGCAAACACTGCTATTTGTCCTCCGTGTTATTCAATTCAGATATGTGTGGGTATGTGTGTATAAATATATATATATAGAAATAGAACAGAAATTAAGACAAAGGGAATGAGGTGAAAGATGTGGGAGAGGAGTCATGGGGTAATTTAGGACTATAAATAGTTTATTTAAATGAGATAATTCCTTAGTGGGAAAAAAAAGAAGACTGCAGCCACCACATCTGTAATACTACGTAAAAGAAATTGTAGAATCAATGATTAAGCTGCTAAATTAAGCTAGTTAATTTATTTCTTTGTATAAATAATTAAACTTGATGACTCCCTCTTAAACATTGTGACAAGCCTTCTAAAAAAAGCCAACATTTAGTAATGGCTAGCTACCTATACAGCAATTATAAATAACAAATGTTTGCTAAGACTGCAGTTATAAACTTACAGTGATTTTCTTGACATTTATGGCAATTAGTCTGCCAAGTTTCAGAACTCTGTCTAAAGTCACTGTGCTTAATAGCCACTTATTGACCTGTTGCTTTAGGCACAGTTAAACACAATTACCTGTTTCTCCAGTAATATTTGTCTTTGATATATGTCCATTTTGCTGGTCATTAGATTTCTATAAAGGAAGCATAGTTTTTTTCAGTTAAAAACAGCACTAGAGAAAAGACATGAAACATGTCCAATATTTACACTTATGTTAGGAAGTAGCACTACCTTATCTACAGCTTCTACACGCCTAGTTCTCTTCATGATCTCCTCAAGCCTCTAGAAAGAAATGTAAGATGGTAAGAAAGTTTGCTGAGATTTATTAAAAAACTAAAAAATATATCCCAAAACATAACTGTAATTCATTAAAGTTGCACCTGATTACTGCAGAAAGGCAAATGACTTACTACTCTTAGCACAATGCTGTCCACTTTCACACTAGCAGTGCAGATGAGGACTTTACATCTTTTCTTAAGGCACATTAACATCTTAAAGAACTTTTTACTGTGAAGGTGGAAGCAAACTGCTAAGATAAAATGAACTATATTTTCTGTCTGTGCATGGCCTTACCTTTCTCCTTTCTAAGCGCTCTTGCTCTTCTCTCTGAAAATGTTTTTCACGTTCTAATCGAATCCGCTCTGCCTCTTCCCGCAGGCGAGCATCCTCCTCCTTCTGAGTTTGTGGGTTTGAAAAAAGAAAATTAAAAATTTCTCTTTGGAGACAGATTCACATTAATATCTATCTATCTATCTATCTAGCCATCCAGCCATCTGCCTGCCTGCCTGGAGCACCCTGAAAAGACTCAAGTTTACAAATCACTAACAAACTTCTCAGAATTGAATGCAGGTTTTTGACCCTTTGTCTCATGATGACAACACTGACAGATGAACAACTAAAACATCAGCGACCTTACCTGGTTCTGTTTATGTTCTCTGGCATGTGCACGAAAGCATACCAGGTTTAAGAAAAGGATGTATTTTCTAACCTTGAACACCAGAGCAGCAGGCAGGAAAGAACTGAAGACACCTGCTTATCGAGCTGGTGGGTGTTTTGAGTGTCAAACAAAACCAGCGAAACGCCTTATTTAGCAGATAGAGTCTCTGCTTAACGTGACCAAGGACAATGTCACAGGTTCATATATTACAAGCCTTTCATTCCTGCTGTTTTTAATTAAAGGTAAAACTTCATTGGCACATAGTGCAGAAAAGCTTGTCTCCCTAAACAGCAGTGTTGCATTATGGACTACCATAATAATTCATCAAGGAAGACTATAACAAAGACTGAAAATACTATGGACATAACCCAATCTAGTAGACCTCTGCAAAGTAAACAGCATACAACATCTTGGAGATGGCAGGGGGAAAACAGCCCTGAGTTTAAGTTACGTTCCTTAAATAATCCTTTAAACATTTATTTTAAGGCATACATTAAATCATATATCAGAACAAAAAAATCTATAAAGTAGACTGAAGTGCTGGAGCTCAGCTGGAAAGGAAGGGGTCTGAAAAAGAGGGAAATTAGAATCTCCAGAATACTTACAACAGCCCTTCTTGAAGCTACTAAACTAACATTATGGCACCATAGACACAGAAATGGGAGCATGCTGAAAAACTGGGTTGATTCATTTGCTTTTTTTTTTTTTTTTTTTTTTGAGTAATTGCATAGATTTCAAAAGAACTGTAAAAGATGAAAAGCATTCCTTGGCATGAGCAAAATTATCAAAATGTAACCATACCTCCCTGCTCGACAAAAGCTGTACTGGGCACGAGACTTGAATGCATTAAGGTTGTGTTTCTAAGATACTGAATATTAAGTTATCTTGACATCTAGAGTGTGAGGGGCAAATATTTCTCTAGTCTACCACCATCGTTAAGTTCCCACAATACAACTCTACTGATTAATCATTTTTGGCCTGTTTTATCAGTATCAGTAGTTCTAAGTTCTATAGGAGGGAAAAAAAAAAGGAAAGGAAAAAAACCCCAAATCCTCCAACATACTGGAATAAATACCTTTGTTGTCTGCAGCACTCTAGGAAATTAAGTCAAACACAACCCCACCTGCTCTCTATAGTACTTGAATTTTAGACGGCCCTCTACGCTAGAGCTGTATCTCGGTGTAGGCAGCAGTTAGTCCTGGGCCCAGGCCCGGCAGGAGGGCTCCTACCTGTTTCTGCACGCGCTCCAGCTCCTCTCGCTCCCGCTGCTCTCTCTCCTCCGCGTGCCGGCGCAGCCGTTCCGCCTTTTCCCGCTCCTCCTCTGCCTCCCTCCGTCTTCTTTCTGCCTCCTGTCTGCGAGCTTCTTCCTCCTCTCGGCGGGCTCGCTCTTCGGCTATCCTTTGGGACAGCTCTTCCTTCTTTTGCCTGCAGGCACGAAGCAAACATAAGCAAAAAAATGCAGATTACTGACCCAAGACACTAGCCTTACTGAAGAACTAGATAAAAATGTCTCTGATGTTTCACTCATAAGAGCACGAAAACATCGGAACCAGGTCAAACTAAATGGACTGCCCTGGTTCCAGATGATGTTGGAGCCCCATGGAAAACAGAGCAAGTGGGGAAGCCTATACCTACTGACTTCCACTGACATTTGGCTCATGAACTTTCTTAATTGAGACAGTATCTGTGATTTCAATACATCCTGAAAGATCTCTCTGCTATCATTTCAATTAATCATATTTTGAGGCAGTGTACATTCTTGATGCCTTGCCTTACCTTGTGGCAATGACTCCTGAATTTCAAATGTACCTACTTTTGTCAATTTTTTGAACTTGTTGACTCTTAGTCTCATTTGATACCCTCTGTCCTTGTATTAGGGGAATGAATAACTTCCCCCTTGATCTTTGATAATACCCACACTACATCCCTCTAGCAAGGCACTTAGTTTCTGACTGGGCTATGACACAGCACAAGGGGCCAGACTGGCTACTCATTTGCTGGTAGAAAAATGAGACACCACATCCTCTAATTCCCAGACAGGTCTTGATTCCAAGGAGGTCTTGATTTTAAATTATAATGTAGGAAGAGGTACAAATCATAGCTGATTGACATCTGAATATCATCCATAGTAGAGATTTTATAGTATACAGAATAAAAGATAATCACAGTTGCAGAGATGAAAACAGCCAAGTGCAATGCACTAGCTGTCACAAAGCACAGCTTTGTTCTGTAAGTTTCCCTAAGAAAACAGTGGATCCCTGCACTGAAGAACTGCTTTCTCCTCCAGTCACATCCGTTTTAAAGCATGAATAAAACACATTTATTGCTACAGGAAACATATTTGGCTGCTTGGGTATATACTGCTTATATGAAAAATTCCAGCAGGAAATGCCCTTTGTGGGAAGCTTTTGCCTCCTGCACATTAGCACTATGGTTTAGACACCAGTGTAACAAGAGAATATCCACAAGAAGCTGCTAGGAGGCCACTAGAAACACATGCTGCCCGCTGCTGAGGTCTGGATCACCTTTCAAGCTCTTCTCTCTCCCTCCTTTCTTGCTCCTCCCGTTCTCGTTGTTCCCTGGCCAGGCGCCTCTTCTCGCTCAGCAGCCTTGTTGCTTCCTCAGGATCAGTGGTACCTGCAGAGGTCTTTGTGGGAACTGCGGGTGGAGAAAGGGCTGCTGGAGCAGGAGGTGATGATGGGGTGGCTGCTGAAACACAGAGGAAGGAAAATCAGCGCGGAAGGAAAATCAGACAACGGCAAAGGTGACAATCTTTTCACACATGTAAAATTGAACAAGTTTCTTGAAAGAGACAGGAAATAATTTCAAATATTCTACAGTATTTTCAAGCTTACACTTTTTTTTTTTTTGGCAAATGACTCAAGGATGAACAAATCACTAGATGCTAGCAGCTCATATTCCTTAGGGGAATCTTATTTTTATGATGAGCAGAAGAAGCTGCAGTTAAGGTTAAGTTGCAGCTGAAAGGTTAAGCCGGCCTCTCTGTGAGACCAGTTAAGTGCTGACTGGGGCTCACCAGGAGTTACGGTGCCTCAACAAGCCCCCCACCACACAATTTGCCTGATTCTCTTCCTCAGCAGATACCACAAGAAGTCTGTGATCCGACAGTCCCTTCTGCCCGAGTGGCTGCCGTGGTAGATGAGAGCTCACACCAGCTCACACCAGCTCACACCAGCTCACACCAGCAACCAGCTGCCTAAGGGCACCTGCGAGAACAGTGAGGTGCATCCAAGTGCCTCCCATCCTGCAGCCACTGCAAACTGTACCAGACCTGGGACCCTTCCAGGTGGTTTCACCACACACACGGGCTGACTCACAACAGGCAACTTATGGGGATCAAGACACAGCTCCTGGATAATTTTTGCCACTTTTGAACACGGCTTGTGTTCAAACGTGACTAGGCTTTGCCATCATTAATTCACTGGAAAGTCTTCTCATGGAGGTAGACACAGATTAGGAAAACAAGGCAATAGAGTAACTTGGTCAGAAGTGTCAAAGGGGATTCTAAGAACCAAGTCACTGTTTTCTAATTCAGCAGATACTTCTCCTCCTGCCCTCCCTCTCCCCTCCATCAAGGCAAGCATCTGCCTCTATATTAATCTCAAGACCACTTTTAGCCACCCTGTAGAAAAGGTGGTTTACTTCATAGGAGCATCACATAGTCATTTGTACATCTGAATCTCAAAGCAGGACAGCCTATGTATTAATGTCAGCTTTCATTGCTCCGCTGTAGATTTTCGTAAAGAAACAGTTGCTCAGATTCCCACAGGGCTCCCTGGCATTCTCTAGCACAGGCACAGGGAAACTCAACGCCATTTTTTCCCCTCTAGAGACCAAAGACCACCAGTACACAAGCTAACTGAAGGAAGCACTTCCAGAACTGAAGGAAGCACTTCCAAGGTAATTATACATGCTGACACAGGCTACATGTATAGGCAACAGTTTGAACTGGCAGTGCTTCCGTAGGAAACGGAACCAGATCTTGGGAAAATACATGCAAATCTGTCATTGGGAATGGCAGGAAGATGGGTTTATCTCTGCATTTCCAGTCCTCTCTTCAGGATGCCTGAGCAATTTCCTCACCTCACTAAACCTTCCACAGACAGTTTCTCCTTCGCTTTTGTCTCACTCCCCACTGCATCCACAAACACAAATTCAACTGCTTTCTCAGTTTGGAGTGCTCCCATCTACCCACTTCTCTGGCTGTCTCCTTTTATCAAGCAAAATCTATGCAGATCTTTATACCTGCTTTAGGGCACTGACCTCTTAACTCAAAAGCTACAGCAACAACAGTAATTTACAGCGCCAGGACCTGTTCTCTTGCTCTGAGGGGAACTGGCATCCTCTAGCATCATCCAGATACCCTTATCTCCAAAAGAGCCACTCATTCTGCCCCTAGAGAGCTCTTCCCAGGCTGGGATAACTCCCAAGAAGCAGGTGGAAACTTTGACGATTCTGGAATGGTTAAAACAAGACAACAACAAGTAACCCATCACTCCTTAAGCCTGGGACCCCTTTATAACTATTCTTTTAGTAGTCCCAGACACAAAAGATGGAAAGAAATACCATGTGAGTTTGTGGCTGCAGCCTGGACCATAAGCATTCCAGAGACCACCATAAGAGCTGGACAGGAGAAGTGGCTGAGGTCCTGTGTCCAAGGCTCTTTTAGTGTGTTAACCAAGAGCAAAGCAGGGCTCTTGCTCCAGGGAGGAGCCCTGCTGCTCCAGGCTGACTTCCTGCTGCAGATGTTGCACTGCCAGGTCAGCAAGCAGCTCGTTTCACACACACCTACGGCAGGACACCTATGCCTGGTGGGACAGCAGCTCGCGTAGGCGAACCCAAAATGCCTTTAAACTTGGGTGGGTATTAGTCAGTCATACAAGACTTGGCTGCAGGAGCTTGTGTAGCTCTGCCAGTGATGAGGCCCTGCTGACCTCCCAGCTACCTGACCACAGAGCCAGCAGTGGCTGAGCCAGACAAGTTACAGGACAGTTTAGGTAGGTGGCTGAGATCAGCCCTTTCACTTGCAGCTCACACCCAAGCAGCCTCAGCAATGACCTTCTATCCCCAAATGCCAAAGAGCCCCTCTCCACATTCTCACACTCAACCAGTGACTGGGAGTCGGCAGCTGAGGCCCCCACCTGCAGTTCAGGTACCTCTCATCTCACATCTAAAACGCTTTGCCTGAGATCTTGCCTTTGATCTCAACTCTTGCCACCTCCTCCAGCTTTCACACACATATCCAATGTGAAATGCTGATGACTTCAACCACAGCTTCCCTCTTCCCGTTCCTCTGCCTGCTCCTGTCATGGATACTAATGGCTTCACTGTGGAATCCTTCTACCCCCTGTAATCTGTTCCTGCACTGAGTGGCCTTGTCACAGACCACTCAGGTACTGACTGATCCTGCAGAGGAGTCCAGCCCCTGCTCTTACTAACCTAAATCATCAGTCACCGTATTTCTCGGGTCTGCACCTTGCTCTTGGAAGCAGAGTTAGTAAACACGTGCAAAGTCACCTCAGTGACACCCCTTTAGAGGCAAACTTAGACTTCTTTTTATGTGATGCACACAAAAGCTTATCCCAAAAGCAGTGGAAGCCCATGCTGTCATACCAAATATCTCATTCTTTAAATGCCCATGATCAATGCATATATCCATGTATTATTTGGAGCCATACTATAAGCTCTCTGCGAGACTGAACACAAAGTGGTAGGATCTGGGTGTTTGTTTGGAACTACAGAAATTATTAGAACAAAAGAAACCAATTCATGTCAGGTCTGCTCATAGAGAAAACTCCCAACTACGCATCCTGCAGCTGCAAGAAGGCTTATTAATTTCTTGAAGGACAATCTTATCAAAGGGAGATCTGTGAACTGTTAAGTTCAGAATCTTAAGTAACCCATCCTGGGAATTCCAGTGGTTACACAGACTTTCTTTTCCAACCTTAAGATAGACAATTTATGCTGTATTTATAATGATCTAAAATGCCCCTAGAACAAACCTAAAGTTTCAAATGGAAAATTTATCAGGCTAGAGCATCTCTTCTTTGTTTCCCCCTTCCTACACTTCAAGATCATTATTTTCACAGAATCACAGAATATTCAAGGTTGGAAGGGACCTCTAGAGATCCTCTAGTCCAACCTTCCTGCCCAAGCAGGCACACCTACAGCATGTGGCACAGGGCGGCATCCAGGCGGGTTTTGAAGACCTCCAGAGAAGGAGACTCCCCAACCTCCCTGGGCAGCCTGTTCCACTGCTCTGTCACCCTCAAAGTAAAAAAATTCTTCCTCATATGGAGATGAAATTTCCTGTGTTTCAATATGTACCTTGAATTGATAGTGACTGAAATAAAGCTCAAAATATTAGGGGACTGCCATTTCTCTTTTAATTTGCACCAAAGTGAGTTCGGACACTGGTGTCTGCTCTGCCACTGACTCAGACAGTAACTGAGAGAAGAAAGTGTCATGAAGGCCATATATCCAAGCTTGGGTGCTAAAAAATCTCATCTGAGTAATTAATAAGATCTTAATCTCAGAAAAACTCTTACACATTCCAGAGAAGGATGACCCTCTGTCTACAGCAGATTGATAATTTTTCATTTCAATTCCAAAGATTTCTACAACATTGGTTTTGTGGTTATTTTTTCAGTAAGCTTTTATTAGCATCCCAGCTTTTAGATTCCTGAATAGCTGCAATTTCCATTGATTGTTGCACTAGCTGTTTTCATATTTGACATTGATTCTAATAGGAAGACAAAGCATATAGAACTTTGAACTCATTTCTTTCTATGTCATCTACCCACAATCTCACATACTTAAATTATAAAAATAGTAACTTTTTATCTCTTCACAAGTGTAAATAGAAAAGGCAAAAAACATAGCCCTTTTCGCATAAAGAAATGAAATTGCTAAACAACAGAGTGTCAGGACAAAAGAAATCCCAATTCCAAACTCATTAAAAAAAGAAATCAGTTTTTTGTGTGCATTCCAAACCAGGAAGAATTGGAAGATGAGTGCTTAGAACAAGGAAAAATCCTGGAATAAATATTGTGAGATGTTCATTTGTATAATTTTAACACATTAGAAGCATTTCAGGAGGTTCATTTTCCCCTGAGTACTCTCATCTTTCCTCTGAGAATTGTGGACAAATGCGTTCATGGTTCAAAATAAACCGTGGAAAGAGTTAGGTTTTTTTTCTTTTGCCATTTCAATGTTACACTGTGTTAACCAAGTTCTTACGCTTAACTGTTCACCTTTCAAACACAGAGGTAACCCAAACCACTGACACACTTAGAGCAGAGGAGCATGGATTTAAGGTCAGGCTGGTTGAACCTGACCTTCCGCTGCCTCATGGGCTTTCAATACCTTTCTTCTTTTAAAATTTGAAGTTGAACTGACCCACTTTGAGTGGATATTTCAGTAAGCGGCTTTAGAGAAAACCCCTTCTGAGGGAACCATTTCCGTTAACCTGTATGCCTCTTACTCTGAGAGGGAAGATGCATTACACATTTAGTTTGAAACGTGAGCATCTTTTAAAACAAACTCATATAGGTCAGAGCAATCCCAGAAGCTGAAAACTGAGTTATACCCTCGTTTTCCTTCCTCTTTGGATGGTAGAGGGTGAGGAGGTCATTTTTTGAAGCTGGAACCAGAGCAGCAGGGTTTCCCCCCACTGAACTTCCCAGAGACCATAAGTCAAAAGAAGGGACAACCTTGAAGCAACTCAGCTTCTCTGGGGTGCAGCCCTCATTATATCCCAATGAAAAATTAAGAAACCACAACAACCCAAATAGGTGAAGGAGACCCTGTTGGTCACCATGACATGTGTAATTCCTCCACCTGAACATGCACATTGAAATACTACATTTTTACATACTAGGGTGGCAAAAGTTACTTTGCATCCTACATTCTTCACATTTGTCTAGAATCCCTCTTTACTCTTCCAAACTTCGGAATTTGGGAATTGACTATACAGCACAGATATCTTTTCTTAGGATCTTAGCCCTGTGTCACAGCACAAGAACATACAGTGAACCCAAAATGGTGGCAAACTCAAAAAGAGTTAAAATAAATGTAAGGTGGGGTTGTTTTTTTGTGTTTTATTTCTTCTCTCCCTGATGGAGAATGACTGAACCTGAGAACTCACTATGACAATGCATTTAGTTCAAAAACCTGCATATCATAGTCAAGATACCCAGACTAAGAAATTTGAGAAACGTTTGGGCAAGTATCCAGGTGCTTGGACCTCAAGTGACCACACTTGCTAAGCATGAAGAGCTATCAGACCAGGACCAGATGTTCAGCATCTGCCCAATTCCGGATGAGAAGACATCAGACTGACTGAGAAGCAAACTGATTTAATCTGGTAGTGACAATGACATTAGTGTTTTTGATAAATACATCATCTCGAGGAGAGACTGTGAAGTGCATCAACTCAAAAGCTCACTACTTCACTCACGACTTTTGCTGCCACCTTTACTCACTACCCTTACTGCAGTGTATGCACCAATTTTTCAGTGGTCGTCTAATAATAACATTGATTTTTTTTTTTTGCTGCTGCTGCTTGAGTGACATAATGCGATGACAGATCTAAAAAGAGGTGAGCCCATATCTTTTGTCCTATCTGCGTTATGGAATATATATACATAGACCTTTACATTTATGTTACGGTCAAAAACCACAGTTGGAAAAAAAAACACCTACTCCACATTAACTAGGACAGCACAGGAACCCCTATAAAAAGTCCATCAGTAAATGTGCCTAGATACCTTCAGTCGACAGAGCCCAGCACAAGTATCAGCCGCAGCAAGAGAGAGAAGTAGGATGTCTCCGACCGTCTGTGCATCTCTGGTAAGAATTTGCTTTGTTTTTTGTCCAATTTGATAGATTCTATTTGATAGATTCTATTTGATAGATTTCTATTTAAATTAGAATAGATAACTTCTTAGAGGAAACTTAGAGGAGCTGCATCCAACTTTAAAACATTTGTTCAGCCTACTAATAAATGAAAAGAACTAAAATATAAGACTGCTGAATGGCATCATCTTGGAGAAGCATTGATATTATATGGATATATTAATGAATTGAGCCACACTAATATATTCTAGAATATTAGATTTAAAATTGAGATTTAGAGTTTATTTTTGTTACCGTAGCCTTTGTACTGTCTAATATCTTTGATTATTTATATAATTGATACTTCTTATCATCACATTTCAACTGAGCATATAGCATACAGAATCACAGAATAATAGAATTATTACGTTTGGAAAAGACCTTTGAGATCATACAGTCCAATCGTAATGTCCTTAACGCTATACCTGTTAAACCATGTTCCTAAATGCATCATCTACACATTTCTTGAACATTGCCAGGGATGGTGACTCTGCTTCCCTGGGCAGCCCGTTCCAATGCGTGACCACTCTTTCCGTGTAGAAATGTATTTTAATATCTAACCTGAAATATGTGTGTCAGGTCAGTGAGAATTAGTTAATGCAAAGCAAGTGTAGATATGATATGTGTTATTCTATGACTATTCCAATGTACAGTGTATGCCCTTAACTACCAACTAGTCAAAGCTGAATGAATTTCTCAGCCCGACAAAAGAACTGTAAGGCATGATGCATTTTAACACCTTGTCCTAAAGGGGCCTATTCTCTTCAGCTCAGGTCACTGTTCCTCACGGTGCTGGTTCTGCTCTCAGCCAGTACTGCCCATGGGAAGGCAGTACGGCCTGGGTTCAGGCCAGAGAGCCTCTTCAAGCAAGCAGACACTCGTTGCCTGACCACAAAAGATTTCCAGTTCCCTCAAACCGTGAAAGTCAACATAAGCATCATCAGTACAAACCAGAACACCAAAAAGAGTGCTGATATTAACAACCGGTCATTGGCTCCATGGGATTACAGGTATGATCTCTATTCTTGTTATCTAATAGATCATCAGAAAAACCTCAGAGGGTCAGCACTGAATCAGTAAAGTCAATGGTGGTTTGACCAATCACCCAACAACAGAATTGGGTCCTAAGAGTGTCCTAAGAGTATCCCACATTTGACAGGGAGATGAAGGTCTTGGGAACATTTAATCATCTGACAAAGCTCAAACCATTTCTAACTGGTCTTTAAAAGACAGTGGTCATTTGAAGCAGGCTCTTTGCAAAGACTTCTGGATAGTCCTGCATGTTTATCCAAGCTAAAACCTGCAGTAACAGAGGGTCTACTGCCTCTTCTTCAGCAATCCATTCCAGGGCCTCATGCTAGGAGGGTCCTCATGCTAGGAGCCCATGGCAATCCCAACCATCGCACCTCCCAAGATGCAGCAACACTTCCATTTCACATGCTTCCCTATCTTTCCATTTCAACTTACAGAATCAACGAGGACCCCAACCGCTTCCCCCAGGTGATTGCTGATGCCAAGTGCCGCCACACCAGCTGCGTGGACCTGGCTGGGCAGCTTGACTACAGCGGCAGCTCTGTCCCCATCTATCAGGAGATCCTCGTTCTCCGTCGGGAGCAGAAGGGCTGCCACCACTCCTACTGGCTCGAGAAGAAGATGATCACTGTGGGCTGCACATGTGTCCACCCCATCATCCAACACCAAGCTTAAAAAGAGCTGATAGACAAGAGATGGGAGCTGCAGAATGTCTTATTCCAACAGTCAGAATGCGTCTTAGATAAAAACAAGATCTTGATTCAGTTTCTGCAAAACAGTAGAACTAAATCAGATGAGCTGTTTCTATCAGGGGAAATCAAAAAAGAAGAAAATTGTCAGATAAAAAAAAAGTTCTTTTTCTCCACAAAATCAATTCCAGATGCCTTAATATGCCTGTCTGAAAAAAAAAAATAATAATATGGGAACTCTTTGAATGTCTTTATGTAATACTTTGACAGGTCTATTTATGTAATTCTATTTATACTTGTTAGCAATATGTAGCAATGTGCAGCAATATTTAGCAATAAGTTAGCAATATGTATGTCTATTTATCTTTATGCAATTAAAAATCCTGCAAAAAAGTCTCTGGTATTCTTCTTTCTAATGATACCTTTTAAATGAGGAGAGCAATTCCTCAATGCAATTGTTATCATATGAGATTTTACATGATGAATTAAAGAATTTAAATTCTCCTGATAGTATCTGCCTCTGTTGAGATAGAGCTCAACAGGACAGGTTAGGGCAAGTAAAATTAAAATCATTTTACAGGTAGAGAAATTAACATTTCAGAAGCTATATAATTTATCAAAACACTCAATAGGTTCACAGCAAAACCAGACTAGCAAAAAAGTAATTGGTAATTACCCAGTTATCCACATAATTAACCGTTTAAAATGAAATTTGTAATAAATAATTAATTAAAATTTCAATACAATACTTTGAACCTTTAGATGGAAAAAAAACTTTTTTCTTCCCTTCCTTGTCTAATCTGTCATTGAAGGAGAGAGTAAAATAACCCAGAGTGGCAATCTGGGTTATTTTATAAGTAAGTTTATTATATATAAGCCCACAATCAATGGGCTTCAGTGAGTTGATTTTATTCACCAGCACAAGATCTTTGCAATAACATCATCCACCATTACGTGGCACGATTCATCATAATAAGTCTTGGTCCCTTATTAGTATTAGCAAACTTGCCCACGTTGGTGTTGTCACAGTTTTTAGCAAAGTGAGACCATCCTATCTCCACAGGAATTCCCACTTCCCTATCTTCCTGCTTGGGACAGTTCCCACTGTTTCCTTCATCCGGTCCTTGCCACATCATCAGAGTGCAATTCAGTAGTGTCATAGTTAACTCTTTATTCGCCCATCACTCCCCTTCAAAAGGCAGAATCTGTTTACAATATTAAAGCTTAACTTTGGTCTGACATTATCTCTAAATTTCAATATGATCCCGTTCAACACATTTTCTGTCGTACAGGCTTGTTATCCAAGCACAACATGAAGAGCGTCCAAGTGAATCAGATGGATAATTGAAGCAATTAATGGTCGGTCAGAGAAAATGCACTTGTAATCTTCTCCACGCTCACAACCTTCACACTTGCTGCCACCAGTTAGTGCTTCAGAGACCTTTCAAATGCAGAGCAAAGTGATGCAACATTTTTGCCATGATTGCAATGGGACGTGCATAGTGGAAAATCTAGTTCTGCACATGCTTTTATTTAAGACACAGTTAGATTAAAAGTGTTCACATAAAAATGTTCCGTGTTTCGAATGACTGTCTAGCACATGAAGACACAGATGTTTTGTTTGCTGCTCTTCCGGGGATGTGTGCCCATCTTAGTCATCCGCAAAACGTCACTGGCAAATGCATTAGAAAATACTGAATCTCCAAAGATACAGACCTCAAGGATGCCAAGCCCAGCTGAAAATCAAATCTCAGGAAAAGCATCTCCTCTAGATCTACCTGTGCTCTCTGAAGACAATTTCACTTTAACTTCTGTTACTGGGGCTATCTGTCCACAGATGTGTCAAGGAGACTGAGCTTTCTCTAATCTACTCCAGGCAAAATCAGGAGGGTCAGATAATATGACTTAAGCTCATGGCACAGTTAGAATGTTCATACTATCCCTTCACCCCTCAGTGAGTCAAGGTACTTTTAACCAGGTATATTTGGCAGTATCTGTAGTACCTGCAGCCTGAACAGTGAGCTCCACAGCTGTAGCTACCTTCCAATGAGAGCAAATATAACTTTGACAACATGTAAGTGTCTAGTAATATAGAAGATCTGAACTTAGCTTATATCCTACCTCATCTCCAGCTATTCATCCCTAAGGTCTCCTATAGACCTAAACTTCAGCTCAGCTGGCGGTGTCAAGTGCACTTATGCACAGGAACAGTCTTCCAAAAAAATAATAAAAAAACACCAAGAAACACTTCCTACTGACAGGCTTCAAAGATATTCCAACACTCTTCCAGACGTCCCTTGGATAATTTACCAACCCAAGGAAATCTGTGCCTGAGGTCCCAATGTTTTCATTTGTGCAAGCCTCAGGCCAGCCTCTGAAAGCTGCTTGAGTCTTCCTTGCACTTCTATGTCCAAGTGATGTACAGAATAAATATACATCACTGCATCTTGACATGAGGTGACCTAATCGGTGTCTGTTTCTCTGAGCAAATATTCATGATTACAGTGACACCAGTCACAACAAGAGAGGGAGGTTGGGTCTTAACTTTGCACACCTCCTGTATGGTTTAAGGTTCAACAACTAACACTTTTTGTCTTTCTTGTCTGGGAGCATTTCAGTGCACCTTCCTCCTGACTTGATGTCCTGCGATGAAACCCATGAGCTGGAGTGAGTGCAAAACATTTTCATCAGAAAGAGATTTCCAGTCCTGAAGAGCTCCAGGTCTCGGTTTCATTTCAGCTTGAAAAATCTCAGCAGCAGTAGCTGCACATTCACAGAGTGCCAGATGAGTAAAACAAGCAGAAAGACAAGTTTGAGATTGGATTTGGGTGGCACGCGGTCAGATAAATGTTCTCATTGGTGCCACTTACCAAAGCAAGAAAGGCAGATGCCAGCTGCTTGCAAAAGACTGAAACTATTTTGCAAGTTCCTGAAAAGGAACAGGATACGTAAATTCAGTTCAGATTTCAGAAGGCTGAAAGAAAAAGCAAAGCCCCAAAATTACAGGGGCAGTTTGGGAAGAAGATAGACCATCATTTCTCATTTACTGGAAGAGGGAACCTTGATCATGATACAAACAAATTGTGCTTGGCAAGAATGTAGATAAACCAGAAATACTATGCTTTGCACTGGTTTAGAAAGCCACCAGAACTCACCAACTTACTCACAGCAAGTTGTGTCTAGAAAACAGCATTTTGAGTACAGCTTGATCCTCAGAGGGTACGAAACATTTTTATTCTCTTCTTAAAGTTACTAAATAAAAGATTAAAAAAAAAAAAGAGCTAGCTTTTCTGACAACAACAATAAAAAAATAGCCTTCTCAGCATGTTGCCCCAAAAAGACTAACCAGCAAGTCAGCCATCCTCTCAGGATGTCTATTAGGTCTAATTCCCTCTGACCTATGTTATCTGGTGGATTTTCAAGCCATTGCTCCTCTAGCTCACCAAACACAGAAGATACACAGCTCTTGAGTTGTCTCACGGTTACAACACTTTCCAATTTATGTATTATATATATAATTTCTGTGCACTATAAAATCAGCAGTCTTACGGAAAAAGCTGACTGTCTGTTATCCCTCTGACTATTCCCAGGAATATCTAACTGTTGCCAAGGGTTTAGGGGAAGACTGACTTGCAGCAGGCCAATATATCCACAGGTCACATGAGTACCATGGAGCTAGGATATGGCTGTGATGCTAATGCAGGTCTCTCTGCAACATGCTCCATTCTTCAGGTTAGTTGAATCCTATAGGAGCTACTGCACAGGAAGATCTCTGCAGGACAGACTCATCCAGGGGGAAAAGGACTGAGCAAAGGGGCAGATAGAGGAGGTAAGAAAGAGGCAAGCAGAGGAGCAATGGAGTGCAAAAGACCTTGAGGTTCTTATGTCTACCTTTGAGCACAGTTTAGCCCAGATTGAAAAACTGGGGGAAAGAAAACACGGAGAAGAAGAAAGACTTCTTTCACTGCGGGACTGCTACTGTACCTACAGCCGCAGCATCTCCTCCTCGTGCCAGGCATGAAACAGGCAAATCCTTGAAGCCTCGGAGCCAACCACACAGCAGCAGTTCAGGAGATGAGTTCCTCCTAGGACAACTAGGACCTGGGCCGAGTTCATGGACTAAATGCCAGCTTTGCTCCAAGAGCAGCACAGGCAGGCAAAGCAAGGGCTCAGTTGTGAAAGATGTGTGCTCTTGGTGATGATATGACTGTGCTGTTTACAGGAAGCATAACCTTGTTTGCCATGTTCTTAGACTGCTGGGAATGAAGATTGAGCTCATTGCAAGTGCATCCACTTAAAAAAAAACAAAACAAAACAACAACAACAAAAAAAAAAAAAACCCAGACTCTTATTTACAGCCAGCTGCACTCTAAGAACAATATCATTAGGAGGAAATAATCCATACTGCTGGTGTTATTATAAAACAACGCCCCTACACACAAGAGCACATCTTAATGGGAGGTATGTGGTTTTTAACTGATGCATATCGCTCTGAAACCTTGTGATTCATG
This sequence comes from Rhynchotus rufescens, assembly GCA_032273925.1. NCBI lineage: Eukaryota > Metazoa > Chordata > Aves > Tinamiformes > Tinamidae > Rhynchotus > Rhynchotus rufescens. The sequence goes on along the minus strand of JAVCKT010006152.1, from coordinate 1,992 downwards.
GGTTTTGACTTCCTTAATTAACTATTTATTATTATTATTATTATTTTCTTAATTAGCCACTTCATCAGTCTCTAGTTAGAATAAACCTTAAGCTAAGCTGCCTGCATGAGTGCAGGATCTTACCTGGCATGCAACTGGTAGCAATTTAGAGGAGACAACCTCAAGCTTAATTTTCCTCCCAGCAAAACCAGTGAGGACGCTACCGCCCGTTACCTTTATTGAGAGGGAGAGAATTTAGGTCAGAAGCAGCAATTTGGGTGTGCAGTGTGTGACTTCCTCGTCAGCGGTTACTGTAACCGGAGGGCTGGTGTTATGCAAGAGCGCGCAGAAAACGCGTTGACTGGCTTGTGTGCCACCACATGAAGAGCGCGGCGGTCATAATGAAACAGCCGCTGCCACAGATGAGTACTGATGCTTGTAACTGAATGAGAGGGTTTCTCCACCTGGCTTGTTTTCCTGGGGTACATGGACCTCCAGGACAGGGAATAGAGCTGTTGTCTGTGTCCACCAGCGAGGGACACTTGGACCGACCTCTATGATCTTCATGGAGTTGTGGGAGGGAAGCAGGATGCCTCCCAGAGCATCCTTGAACCAGGCACATCTAATTCAAAGTGTCTCCACTGATCCTGGGCAAAGTGCTCTAAAAGACTCCACTGGAGCAGGGTGGTTGGACTAGATTATCTCCAGAGGTCCCTTCCAACCTCAACCATTCCGTGATGCTGTGACTAAACCTGCTGCAGATACTTAGGTGGAGATCAGCTATGGGAACTTAAGGCAGTTGGGAACAAGTTCAGGGCATCCAAAATGTATACTAAGCTGAAGTATGGTGATGTTCACACACAGGTTTACCTTGTTCTAAACAAAAGCAGGCAACAAAATGCAGATTCAAAGCCTTTGCTGGCAGAAACCGAAGTCAGAGGCAGGGTCTCAGCCCCGGATGAAAAGTGAATAATGTTGAAAACAGCAATTCTGCAGCAATCTGATAGAGGGGAAAAAATAAATAAATAAAAAAGGAGGGGGATAGTGAACCAGGCTGCCAAGCTGCTCACAGCTTGAGCTGCCCATTGGTATCAGCATCATCCAAGAAACTCAGTCAGGGTGGAACAGGGCAGGGCAGAGGGGCCTTAGATCCATCACCTTCAGCCAGTCCATTATTATTAACCGTATTTTGTAGATGCAAGTAAGCACTGCCTGTATAACCCCACATCACTGTTTTCAGCCCTTTTCTGCATCTTTTCCTTTATCTAAATGGCAATATCTCTTATGCTCTCTCTTATTCTGCACCCAGAAGAAGCCTGACCTCAGATGAAATTTCTTAGTGCTAAGGCATTACTAACTAGATTTATGCATCCATTTTCATTCTGAGCTACCACAAAACAACATTCTTTTAAATAGAAAAAAAAAAAAGACAAATTTTATTCAGTAGATAAGTTATTGAATAAATACAGATAAACCTTTACTGTTCTGTGGATCTTCTGAGCACATATAAGGTCATAAATACAGTCATAAATAGAAAAGATCAATATAAATATAAACATCCTGTGCTTTTTTATATTTATATAAACACTCTGCATTTTTATCATTCAAGTCAAGCACACTCAACTCGTTCTCAAATTGCTCTGGAATATGTCAGCGATTGCCCCATTGAAGTCACTGAAGTTGCAGTGACACAAACCCAGAGTGCAGTCATAATCAGGTCTGGTAGCCTTTTTTTTTTTTTTGACAGATTTATACTAGAAAAATTCACTAGTGCTGGCTGGAGGAGGAAACAGGGTTAGAGGATGAGGAAGGGAGCAAGAATGTGCAGGACTTACAGTTCCAGTTAAAATATATATGTAGGGCAATTGACTGTAGAGAAGAGCTAGCAATAGCATAATTTTTTGATTTGCCAACCTGAAATAGGCTCCAATGAAAATGAAGAGAAGAGAAGAGAAGAGAAGAGAAGAGAAGAGAAGAGAAGAGAAGAGAAGAGAAGAGAAGAGAGAAAAAGAA